>OY978530.1:25714136-25936636 GCA_963854835.1 Megamerina dolium
AATCTATTCCTCTTTAGCAAAACGAAAACCACACTTTACAAGTCTCTCATATTGCCTGTCACTGCATATGACGCCGAAGTTTGGACAATTTTCATCTCAGATGAGAGAACGCTCAGAGTTTTCGAGAAAACAGCCCTACGAAAGATCTTTGGACCTAAATGCGTTGGTGGCGAGTATCGCATAAGGTAAAATCATAAGCTGTGCGAGCTGTCAACATCGACACACGAAAGCACGCAACAACAGTTGTGCTGTATAGGTCATGTAGAGCGAATGGAAAAACACGGTCCAAGTTAGTGTTATATTCGTAGCCAGTTAGCGCACAATCCAGAAGAAGAAAAGTTAACTTTCGGTGGAAAGATCAAATACTGGAGAACTCGGCGGTGCTTGGAATTTCTAGTAGGTGCAAGCGGGTGAAAACAGAAAAGGATGCCGAAGCAAAATATGTAAATTCGGTTTAAATCGAATTTTGGTTGTAATGGCCATATTAGTAGGTATTTATATACTAGAGCGAATCGATTATTTTGCTCCCAAATCGTATAATCAAAAAGGAATCTACGGATATAACTTAGCAACTGAAATCATGATATTTCGTGACCAATGAACCAATTTTAGTTTTTTAAACTGCGTAATGTTTGATTTAAGTTATTTCTTAGCTACATATATGACGAATTCATAGGGTCGGAGATATATTTTGCAAATTGAATATATTACTAGAATTTCATTATTTGCATTAAAAATTAATAAATAATTTCCTGGAACCTGTAAATTGTTAGATTAAATAAGTCACAATACACAATACGTATAGAGTATGTATATGATATGCTACAAGCACAATGAACGGACGTTGTGAATGCGTCACACGCCATCACACGCCAATAAAGCAACACTTTGGAACTAAACGATGTGAAAAATTATACGAGTAATTATGATTATTATACATGGTTTTGTATGTTTGCCCTCCTGTAATAAAAATAGTTTTCAATTTAAATAGACCCCGAAGACACAAGCAAAAAAATTAAAGTATTATGGGGTGAGAAAGTCAAGAGGGCAAACTGGTGCCCTCCTGCGTCTTTCTGAAAATCATAATTATAATCATTGGCATAATATTACGAGTCTTTTATTAACGATTTGTTAACCATTTAATGAATTTCGTCGTTTTTGCTTTAATTAATCGCTCAATTCGGAATACATAGATATTTAAATACTACATGCACGACACGATATAATACGAACGTGATGATGCATAGTTCAAGAGCCGTATAAGGGCTCAATTACTTAATAAGTTATTTGTTGGGCTATAGCTTTGGTCTTTCGGATTTGCTTTTTTTTTAGCGCTTGTTATTGAAGAGGTTGTTCCATGAATGATGGTAGTCAGCGTTCTATTTTCTTCCCCTTTTTTTAGCTAAACTAGATACAGCAATGTCAGGGCCGAATTAACCCTCAACGGGGCCCTAGGCAACCATCAATTTGGGGGCCCTTTTTTTCACGTCCGTTCCCTTCTTTTTTCGATTTAAAAATACAAACTTATATCTTTCATAAAAAATTTATTGTCACAATGTAATAATATCAATAAAATTACTATCTACATTTTAAACATGTCGTTTTCTACATTTGTTTTCGGCAAATTTATCAATTATATCATCAATATCGATTTTGTTCAATAAATCTGACTCAATGCAAAGTATACCTAACATCTCGAGTCGCTCTTGTCGCGTTGTAGCTCTTTCAGCAGCTTTGATTATTTTTAATTGCGAGAAGGATCGTTCGGCAGAACAATTTGTGATTATTAATGTTAAAAAATCCGAAGAGCTATTCTGTGTTAGGAAATACATCGGCTAATTGATCTTCCATTAGAATCTTATACAAATGACTATGAGTTTTTTGTGCATCAGTGTATCTGGAGTTCACGTAACTTTGGAATTGTTTCATTTCAATGAAAAATTCTTCCGAATCTCTAGAATAAAAACGAACTAAGTTATTTATAGCTTCGTGGAGGTCTCCATCACTTAGAGAAAAGTTGATGAGAAATGCAAATCTCTCTGAAACTTCCATATACACTTTCGCACGTCGTTTGATTTCACTGTGAAGATTGTCGATGATTTCGAGGAAACCTTTTGTCCTAAAATCATCGCGAGGCGAAAATTCTACTTCTGGAGCATTTCCGTCATTAGGTTGTTTTTTTCTACGACTAGTACGTTTTACGATTTCTGTATAACCTACACCAGGTAATAACTGTTTTGTTTTTTCCTCGAAATCATTGAACTTTTCACGGTATGAAACTAAACTCTCTTCTAACGATCCGTACAAAAAAGCACACGTTTGCAAATCTGCTTTTTCACTTTGCAATGATTTACTCATCGACTTACTGAACGCATAGCAGTCAAAATAGAGTTCCATAAAATCAACATGAAACCAAATTCGAATTTTTGCATTTTATTCGCGATACACGTCGCCTCATAACGAGTATCAGTATTTTGTGATTCATCATCAGCAATGATTTCTAGAGCCTCTAATATGATATCAAATGAATCGTAAACTGCATTCGTCGCATTCGAATGTGCTTCACAGCGTGTAGTTGAGAATGTCTTCAAAGTTTTCTCATTGTTTATTTTATTTTTTAATACGCCCCAACGATGCATAAAAACAGCACTTCACAGCATGCTCTCCAACCAAATTAAGGGAATGCGCGGAACAGGGAACATAGATCGCATTCTCATTCAAACTCAATATTCTTGCTTGCACACCTTTATACTTTCCGGACATGTTTAATGCGTTGTCGTATGATTGTCCTCTACAATTTTGAATATATAAACCACAGTCTTCAGTAAGAAACTTTAAAGTTTGATTCGCTAGACTTTCACCAGTATGACCTTCCAACTGAAGAAAAGTTATAAACCTTTCGACTAGTTGAAAATCGTTCGGAGAAACATATCTTAAAATAATAGACAATTGATCAGCATGCGATACATCAGGAGTCGAATCGAGAGATAAGCTAAAATACCTAGCCGAAGTAACCTCTTTTAAAATGTATGATCTGACTTTTTTACCCATAATGTTAATGAACTCCTCGCAGATCGTCTTAGATAAATAAGAAGTTACACCTGTCCCAGCATTGCCGTATCTAACAATATGACCTTGCAAGAAAGGATTAAATTTCGCAACGAGTTCAAGTAACCCTAGATAATTTTAGTTGTCCGGCACCCCGAATTGCTCATTCGAACCTCTGAATGACAAACGTCGCTCTGCTAATGTGGTAATGACAGCAACTACCCGTTTTAAAATGTCGCGCCAGTATTTTTTTTTCACTTAGTAGTTCATTCTCGAGTAGTTCTGGCAGATTATTTTCGTCCTTTCGTTTTTGCCGATAAATCAGCAAACACTACCGATGTTTTGGATTTTTTTCATGCTGTTGTAAATGACTTCCGATGTTTTTCCAGTCATCATATCCTTCATGAGAAAGTTTTATCGATTGGTCGGGTGGTAGAAATAGCTTGCAATAAAAACAATAGACAGACCCTGTGAATAAAAACCAAAAATTATTATTATCGATTACACTGTGTGCCTAAAAATAATTTTGAATATTACAAAAAAACGAAACCTGTCTAGAATGGTTGGTAATGACCCCCTGAATACTTTCTTTACAGGTTTTTTAATGTTAGGTCTATTTATTCGACCGGCTTTCTGTCATTTTCCGTTTTCTTTTCTCTGAATGTTTTTTCAAGGTTAGAGAATATAAAAAAAGACTCATTGACCGCTATTTCAAATTTTTTCCCATGCATTTTTTGACCTATTTTATTCCAGAAACGTTATCAGGTTAATAAGAGGACACAACTAGTCTTTTGTTCGAAAAAAAGGACCAATATTATGTGATCAAAAGCATGCTTTTAAAAAAAATTAATTTAATGAGTAAATCGAAAACGAGGGCTAAATTTTAAATAAATCTGTAATAGAAGTATTTAGAGAATCATCACCAACCATTGTAGAAAGGTTTCGTTTTTCTTTTTAAATTATGTGAAATTATGTGAATTATACACAAACTATGAATTAAGGGTGGGTGAGTTACTTTTTAAAAAAAACTTGGTTGAGTTAATGTAACTTGTTTAAGTTAATGTAACTTTGTTATATTACAAGTTAATCATAAATTTTGAAGTAAGAAATTAGAAGTTACTTTTTAAGCGAATTCGTTTAACCTTAAGTTTTATTTTTTAAGGATTTTTTTTCTTGCTAGAAAAAAACCTGATTCCTTCTCAAAAAATAGAATGAATTTCGTGAAAGAAATTGATTCAAATCACACATTACCTTTCATTGGTGAATAAATAAGCCAATCTCGGTTTGTTTTTTCTCCATTTGGTTTAGTCCCAAAAAATAAGTTGGGCGAACAATATCTCGATGTTGATTCGTTCTCATACCGACGCTTAGATGATTCGAATGGTCCAGTCGAATTTTGACATGGCCCATGTTCAATCCAAAATCTTACATCTTCACTAGTAAATTTTTTCCATTTTCCTGGATCGTTGGAACGGTTGGAAATTTCTACACCTTGATTTTTATGTACACTTTCGCTCACAAGAGATTGGTTTGAAGATTCAGGTGTTGAGTTGACTGGATCATCGTTCAATTCAGGACTAGTTACAAGTCCTTGACTGCCTGATGAATTTTGTGTTTTTACGTTCCAATGAAAATAATTCTCGAGTTTTATAACTTTTTCTAACACTGCACTTGTTCGTGATCGTTTTTCTTCGGTAACCTTTCTTTTTTGCGCACCACTTAAATATGAACGAGACATTTTTTTACATAATAACAACTTAAGACGCTAATGATAGTTTGAGTATTTACTAGTGTATTGCACTTAAACTATCACTCCCGAAAAATGATGGTCTCACTACGGTAAAGAAAACAACGCGGACTTTTACGTGATAATAACAAAGATATTTTATTCACTTCTCACTTTACACTATGTAATTGTTTACGGTGAGTATTCTCAGACTTGACTATCCCCGTACAGCGAATTCTTCGTCTTATATACAAATTCAAATGTTCCAGAATATTATCGAAAATTCCAGTCATTTATTGTTCCCGAATATTCTCGACCTTTTCATTAACTTCTATTCTCGAACATTCACGAAAAGGTATTTGTTAAATGATACTAAATGACGCATTCATTTATTTGTCATCCATCATTAATCATTCACTCATTCATCATTCTAGTTGAAATTTCCGCTTGAAGGCTTCTACACCCTCTGTTCCAAAAATAACCGAAATTTTTCAAAATAAAAACAACCAGTGTACATTTTAAGATAATTATTTTTTATTATTCGATATACTCTCCTTTCACTTCGATACACTTCTTTGCACGTTCATACAATTTGTCAAATGAGTCGGAAATGTCCTTTTTAGGAACCTTGTCTAGTTCGTCGGTCGTCGCTTTTTGAATGCGGTCAATTGAGTTTTATTTATTTGAGTAAAATTTATTTTCAGTTCTGATTATATTTTTCTTTCACTCTCTAGAATTTTATGTTTCTAAGAAAATTTTAGAAGTCTTTTTCATTAATCGGGGGCCCCAGGCAACTGCCTACTCTGCCTACTTGTTAATCCGGCCCTGAGCAATGTATAAATCGCATCATATATATATATATATATATATATATATATATATATATATATATATATATATATATATATATACATATATATACATATATATATATACATATATATACATATATATATATACATATATATATACACATATATATACACACATATATATATATATACATATATATATATATATATATATATATATATATATATATATATATATATATATACTACCCATTATTATTAATAATAAACATAATAATAATGTTTAATATTCATAATTGTAATAGTGTAGAACAGTTCATCAACAAAGTAATATATGAACAATTTAATAGGGGTTGATGTTGCTCAAATAAGTAATACACATAAGTCGCTCCGTCATACGTACGTACATATGGAAGTATCAGCGTTGCGAAAACGACACTCTATTGCTATGTATGGTATAAGGCCGCTAAGAGCAATGCTAATGGTGGTTGTAATGATATTGTTTTTATTTCTGCTGCTGCCTCCGCTGTGGGAATTGAACAAATTTATTCATCATAACAAAAAAAACCAAAAATAATGGTGATAAAAAGAAATACAAAAACTTATCAAATTAAATGTAAACATAAAATGCAATTTTATGTAAAACTTCGAAAGTAGTTACACGTATCACATACACAAATGCCTAATATTACTTTTAGCAGTGATTTAGGGTATAACTAAACTGAACATATTTTTAAATTGAAAATTACAAAACGATCAAAATGCCAGTCAAATTAATCTTTTATATATTTTTTTTAATATGAAAATACATTTGATTATCATCAAAAATGGTTTTATTGTTTTTCAAAACATTCTCCATGAAGGTTTGCACACTTTTGCATGCGCTCACACCAATTGTCGGAGCGCTTTTCCCACTCCGACTGACACACCTCCAAAATATGGCTTTTGTTGGGTTTGACTCGTCTTAGAAGACCCACGCGGTCGATTGCTGTTTTGTTTCGAGCTCATACGCATATACCCATGATTCGTCACCTGTCACGATCTTAAAAACATCTTTCGAAGCACCGCGATAGAATTTTTTCATAATTTCTTTGCACCAATCGACACGAACTTTTTTGAGCGATTGTTAAATTATGAGAGATCCAATGAGAAAAAAATCTTTCTGACAGCTAAGTGTTCATGCAATATCGAATGCACGGCGGTGGAACTAATGCCCAAGGATACCTCTATTTCACGATATGTCACATGACGATCTTTCAGTTCAGTTCAGTTATCAGTTCACGCACAGCATCGAAGGTATCAAGCATAACAATCTTTACGAAATTCGTCCTGGAGCGAACGTCGACACGTTTGACCAGTTATAAGCAGCAGCTGGAACTAAGAAACGCATATATAGATCTACAGCAAAGGCGGATAACAGATGAAGCAGGCCTACAAATAATAATGACAAATATCAATCATCTGGCAACGTTTACTGGCACAGGACAAATCACAATCAACTCATTCGTAAGTAGTGTGGAGTATTTATTATCAACAATCCAGGACGATAAGAAAAGAAAAGAAGCAACGAGAGCTATATATTACAGAACAATACAAGGAGAGGCACAAAATGTCATCATAAACATACCACAACCGGATGATTCGGAACAAATTAAGAAAACACTCAAACTACGATACAAACCTGATGTGGAGCCACATGAAGTATATAGGAAAATCTATAATATAAAAGCCAATACGGTAGTTGAATTGGCAATTGAAATACAAAATATTAAATATAAGGCAGACGAAACAAAAATATATTATAGTTTTAGTAAATACGTTAAAAGAAATGACTCAAGGAATGTTGTTCGACAAAATTTATGAAGAACAGGATTTATACACAATCATCGAAATAATGACCAAAAGAAGATTTGAAGATAGCTGTATTCGGACGGAGTTTAAGAAATTTAGAAGAACGGACGGTCATTTTAAACAAAATTGAGGACATTATGACAAAAGACAAAATGAGAGATATTCCTACGACTATAACAGAGAAAATAATTCAGGACATATGACAAAATTACCAAAAATTTTCATCAAATAGGAACAGGGAAAATAAGTCAGTTCAATAAAGAAAATAGGGACAACAACTCAAGTCAAGGTAGAAAATACCAACAATTCTTTGAATACGAGACAAATAAGGAAAGGAGAATCAATGGAAGTAGATTATATTGACGCAGATCACGATAGGTCTCAAATTGCAGGACACCCTAGTCAGCACTGCAGCCAAAATATCTTGCAGTCAACTAGGCAAAGCAATAGAGAATCTGTAGATAATAGAGAAGTCAATAATTCTATTTTTTTTATAGAGAAGCCTCGGAAGGATTGCCAAGAATATTAATAACAATCAGAAATAAAAAATACAATGCGTTAATAGATACAGGAGCGAATATAAGTTTAATAAATTCAGAGCTTAACGAATTTCGCAAAATACCCATTAAAAATGAAATTATAATTAGTACAGTAAATTGCAAGGAAAAAATTAGTTACAAAGTGCATACGAGAGCACTAATATACTAATATAAAGTGGAAAGCAACACCATTGAGAGGTACAAAAAACAATTTTATAATAGGTATTGATTTATTAAACCATTTAAATACCATGATCAATCTCGTAGATGGAAATATAACGTTAAATAAAAAAGAAACAACATTCTTAAATAACACCTTTAATTCAAAGAAATTTGTACGCTAGAAGCAACAGATGACAAGATATAAGAAATTAAGTTAGATCATTTAAATACAGAAGAGTATAAAGAAGTGACACAACTTTTAAAAACATTCAATAAATTATTGATTAAAGGAGGCGAAAAATTAACAAGTACTACAGAAATATAACACGAAATCAAAACTACTACAAACGAGCAAATAAATTCGAAACTATACAGGTACCCACCTCACCATGAAAAGGAGGTTCGCAGACAAATAAAAGAAATGGAAGAACAATGAATTATTAAAAAAAGTAATTCTAGATATTCTAGCCCATTAATTTTATTTTTTTTTTAGATTTAGCAAAATAATATCAAATCACGATTAAAGAGGAAGACAGACACAAAACGGCATTCGTTACACTTCACGGTCTATACGCATTTAAAAGAATGCCATTCGGTTTAAAAAACGTACCTGCAACTTTTCAGCGTCTGATGAATGAAATTTTGAGAGATTTTATTAATAAAACTTGCGTAGTATATTTAGATGATATACTGATTTTTAGTACTACATTACAAGAACACATAAAAGCAATTAAAGACATTTTTAGAGTCCTAGAAGAAAAAACTTTAAAAATACAAGTAGATAAATGTAACTTTCTAAAGAAGGAAACTGAATTTTTAGGTCATATATTAACAAAAGAGGGCATGAAACCTAATCCGAACAAAATACAAGTAATAGAAAAATTAGAACTACCAAAAACAGAAAAACAAATCAAAAGTTTTTTGGGTATAACAGGTAATTACAGAAAATTTGTAAAAGATTATACCAAGGTAGTGCAACCAATTACAAAATATTTAAAAAAGTGAGTGAAAATGAACACAAAAGACCACACATATATAGAAACTTTCGAAAAACTTAAGCAATTGATCAGTTCTCATCCAATTTTACGATACCCCAACTTTGAAAAAAAATTTACATTAACTACAGTTGCATCAAACTATGCAATAGGTGCATTTATATCACAATAAGGACATCCAGTGTCTTTCGCATCAAGAACATTAAACAATCAAGAAAGCTCAGCAACAGACAAAAAATTTTTAGCAATCGTATGGAGCTTGAATTACTTTAGACCATATCTGTATGGCAGAAAATTTAAAATTGTAACTAGGAGAATATCAGTTTAATATAGAGCATATAAAAGGAAAAGAAAATAAAGTAGCTGGGACGTTATAAAGATAAAGGAGAAGGATGAAACTTCTGGCGAAGCACAAATTTTACCAAATCTGGAAAATAATGATTCCGATGGGAATATAATTGATAATATAGAGGATGATATGTCAATAGAAACGATCCATACCGCTGAAGAAAATTTACAAGATCATTTTTATATTAAGGAAGATATAGTAAATACGTACAGAACACAAATAAATACTGAAGAATTAAAGATATTACATGGTAGAAGAATAATATTTATAGCAGAAAACGATTTTGAAAATATGGCTGAAATATTTAAGAAATATATAAAGAAAGGCAAAGTAGCAATATTTTCGGAGTTGATCACAAATACAGCATAGCGAAAGAAAACCTTATTGCAATGTATTCAAATGATAATCAAATACAGTTCCTTAAATGTACAATCAGAGCACAGGACATAGAAACAGAAGTCGAAGCAATTAACCAAATTTCATTATACCACGTTAGAGAAAGTATGCATTCAGGAATTCAGGAAACGTACAACCAATTAAGAAATAAAATATACTATCCAAAATTAATGGAATTAATACAAATAGTGGTTAACCAATGCGAAATATGTCAAGAAGTTAAATATGATAGGAGACCAATCAAACTAAAGTTTTCACATACTGAAATTCCCACACAAAACAACGAAATTATCCATATGAAAGAATGTTATGAAAGAATTTCACTTTTTAACAATCATAGATTAATTTTCCAAGTTTGGAGTGGCATATTCTTTAAGCGATAGGAACCATATTACTATCATTGAACTATTGGAAGACTACTTCACTAAAATGGGGAAACAAAAAAAAAAAAAATAATAGCCGACAATGAATTTAACGTTGCAAGAATTAAAGAATTTCTAAACAATGAAAATGTACAACTACATTTAACTAAGCCCAACAGTCACACGGGAAATGTAGACATAGAAAGATTCCATAATGTAATTGCACCTGTTAAACAGTTAATACAAAAAGCCATAAGAAATTATAATGATCGGTTTCATTCAACGATAAAGATTACTCCTAAGGCAGTACACAAAAATGAAGTTAACCAGGATATAGTAAAGAAAAATTTGGAAGAGATGAAGGAGAAAATAATTACTAAACTTAATAAAAACAGAGAGGAATATACAGAGAAAAGAACAGAAGGATTTATTAAAAATTATAAGGCAGTTAGACACAAAGAACAACCCAAATATAGAAAACAAAAACTAGAAAAAGTGCACCTAACCAAGATTAAGCGACCTTTGAAATTTACAGGCAATGATCATGATACTACTGATAATGATATGGACACAACAGGGCGACGGAGCAATGACCCTGACCGAAATAACTGACCAAACAGGATTCATGGACTTTGAAATTAGAAATCAAGAAATAGTTAAAGATACCTACATATGATTAATGTAAGCCAGATAGAATATATTTTAGATAAAATGGAAGACAAAATAGTATTAGCCAAAGCTAAATACAAAGAGTTACTCCAATAAGAAATTATAGATACAAGGAATAAATTACTTACATTAAAACCTAAAATAAATAGACAAAAACGAGGTTTAATAAATGGCGTAGGTAGTTTATCGAAATGGATATTTGGGACAATGGACGATAAAGATAAACAAGACATACAGAATTATCTATTACAGATGGGAGAAAAAATTAGCAAACAGATTCAGGTCAGCAATTATTTCAACATAGCATTAGAGCAATTAAGTGACACTATAAATAATGACAGAATTAAAATAGAAGACGAATTAAATGTTATACACAAATGATAATGTTATGTTATACACAAAGAATAATGTAGTAGCAACACAATATAAAATAATACACCCTAGCATTCTAACTAGAATTAAAGTCTATTGACCAATGTATTTTAAGAAAAAATTGTCAACTTATAAAGAATAAAAACGTTGAAATATTACCAATAGACACAAAAACAATTGTTATTAAGAATGCAATAAACTTACAAATGAATCATACATGTAAAGAAAAACCATCAATTATAAATGGAAATTATGTATTACAATTTAATAATTGTTCAATTAAAGTTAATGACTATTATTTTTCACATTATGTCGAGACCATCGAGGAAAATATTGCTAGTATAAAATATGAAGATTTTCAGAACTTTACCAGAAAAATTACGTACGATCAAATAATAGAAGAAAATAAATCAAATGTAAAAAACATTTTTAATTTAAAATATCATAGCAAATTATCGTATGGTTGTAACATTTTATGAATAATCATAATCATACTTATTGCTATCATTATTGTCATAAAACATAAAAATATAACTCTCAATTTAAATAAAAGAATTCAGGAGAATTCTAAACTAAAAGCGGGAGTAGTTACGTATAGTGTTACCAACCCACTTACTTACGTAAATGCATCGTCAGCTCCGGACGTTATTGACAAATTTATTTTAAATATAAAATGCAATAGTAACAAGAAACCAATTTCCGGTCCAAATTGAATTTAAGAATAAAAAGCATAAAACAAAATTATGAAACCAATAAAATTCGTAGAACTCCACTGTAAAACAAATAATTGTAATAATAAGCAAAATTAATAAATAATATTAATATACTAAATATTAACATTGTAACTAACATTAAGAATTGAAATAAAGAAAAGATTCAGTTTGTTCTTGCACACCTTCAGCGACAGTTCGATGTAAAAAATAAATCTCTTTTTCTTTTGTCTGGTTAGCTTTTTTAAAAACCCATTTCCAGCTGAATATAACGAAAGTCGCGCGCTCTCTGCTGTAAGATAATCGTACTGTGCCAATAACCTACGTGCAAGTGCAAGCAAAAAGTTGAGAAAGTTTTATCGGAATGAGATGAAAGGTATTGCAGTGCATAGAATACGAACAAACAAACAAATACTAATTTTTATATATATTAGATATTATACTCACACACCTTTGCAAATAAATAAAACCAACAACAATAGTAAAAACACAAAAGAGGAAGCTTTCACACAAAGCTCTAAATTAGTATACTCGGCGGTAAAATGGTTGAGTAACGAACAAACAAGTCGTCTTGATTTCTAGGCAGTTGGGGTAAATAACACGGATGAGCGCAGCACTCCCTCTGTGCGAGAGTTGCCGGTAGAGTTTCACTCACCTTAGAAGCTACAGCCAGGGGAGATATTTTGTCTGGACAAAAAACTGAGAAATGAGGAAGTCGTATAACACTCGCCAAAGCAGCGGGAATGCGAGTTCAACCCCATTACTGTTGATATACAAATGAATGACCCATTTAATATCCTGGGGCACAAAAATGCTGAGCTGCAGCGCTTGATTGAATCACAAAGGCAAATTAACCAAATATTGAAGGATTTTACATCTACTATTGCAGCCCTGCATGAAGAGGCATCTGAAAGATACTTTCATAAGCGACAAGGCGCAAACAATATGGAGTCAAAGAGTGCACAGACATAGGCATGACGAAATCACTGCTCAGAAGTAGGAGATATGGAAGGTAGCAGTCAGAGCGAGTAATAAACACTGGCACTCTATTATAAAAAAAGCGAGTAAACACACAACCACAAAAGAAAGTGACTTCTTGGAAAAAAGGAAAAATAGGACTAAAGCGTATATGGGCTCGACCCGATATATTAAAAAAACTGAAGTCTAAACGAGATTTTAAACAGCAGAAAAATATAGGAAAGCAATGAAACAAGCTCTCCAAAAATCAACTAGCATCACGCACACGCTTATGTGTCGTAAATAACAAGAGAATGTGTGGGACATAGAAAGCTCGACGTCAGTAAGCTGCGATCACCAGAGACAGCAGATGCATTTTCCACCCGACTATCGGATCTGCTTATGCAGAACACTCCCCCACTTGATGATACATGCGCACGGTGAACACATAAATCCCACTCCATGACAACTGTTGCCGAGGAGGTAATCGGTTACTACCGGCCTCTGAAGAATGAGTGGTATGATCAGGAGTGTCGCGACGCTACCGCAGAGAAAGACGCCGCCTACAGAAAAACCCTGCGTGCAGGCGCAACGCGAGCTGTTAAGGAGCGGTATAGAGAGAAAAGGAGCAAGAAGGGTGAGATGGAAAGACGCGAGTGTGAGGAGATAGAGATGTGTACCGACAAGAATGAGACTCGAAAATTCTTCGAAAAGATTAAGCGCCTGAGTGGAGGTTTAAATCCCAGAGCCTCTTCTTGTCGTGATGGAAATGGGAATCTGGTTACGGATGTCCAGAGTGTACTGAGCCTATGGAGGGAACACTTCTCCACGTTACTGAATGGCGATGTTACGAACAATTCCGCCAGTGGAGGAGATTGCCCGATAACCCCAATTGCAGATGATGGTGTTGATGTTCCACTACCCGACTATGACGAGGTTGAAACGGCCATTTTAAGGCTGAAGAACAACAAAGCTGCAGGTGCTGATGGCCTGCCTACCGAGTTGTTTAAGACCGGAGGCGATGAGCTGCTCACCCGCGTGCACCAGCTCATAAGCAGAATATGGTCTGATGAAAGCATGCCTGATGATTGGAGGCTCTGTCCTGTACATAATAAAGGAGACCCCACAATTTGCGCCAACTACCGTGGAATAACTTTCCTGAGCATCGCATACAAGGTTCTATCGAGCGTACTGTGTGAAAGGTTGAAGCCTATGCTCAGCAACCTGATTGGACCGTATCAGTGTGGCTTCAGACCTGGTAAATCCACCATCGACCAGATTTTCACACTGCGCCAAATCCGGGAGAAGACCCAAGAAAAACAGATCCACACACACCACCTATTTGTTGATTATAAAGCCGCTTTCAACAGTCCGGTAAGGGACAGATCGCAATTTCAAACCAAACACCAGCTTTGAATCAACTGAATGGGTAAACTCAATAGTGTTATGTACTTTTAATGCATCTTTCGTCTGTTATCCTTTTTTAAGGTTGTCATTTGGCATAAATTCAGCATTTGAAAATTTGCATTCTGAAAAGGTTAACTACCTCGACTAAATTATAAAAATTTGTCTACGAAAAAAACAAATTTGCGTGACTTGTTGAAAAAATTACATACCTTGGAACTAGAATGAAACACACGAGCAAGAATGGCTGACTTTATAAACGCTTCTTGTTTTGTAGTCGAACAATGTAATGTAATCCTAAATGCAACTGTGTAAACTTTTTACGAAGTATCATGTTCACAAATGTAATCTTACTGTTAGGAATGATCAAAGAAAAGCAGTAGGCACATCGTTAATGATTGATATGCAAAACATTGTCGGCCAAAACGTGTACATTTTGTAGTTCATCTTCGTGTTTTCCCATCAGTTGCTATTTATCTTTTGAAGAAGGAAGACGTGTATTTAAAAATAAACGGTGTACTTATATCACCACTGTACGAGCACGCACTTTGGCACACATACTTATGCAAATAAAGCGTGATGCATTTCGAGGTTCCCTACTTTTTTAAAGAAAAAAAAAAACACAGAAAATTCAAAATGAAGGGGGAATGCTTATTATCATTTGAAAGAACATTCTTTGGCATTTATTTTTTGAAGATTATGTCTTTCAAATGTTGGCCGCGGCTACGTCTCAGATGGTCCATCCGTTGAGTCCAATTTTCGATGACTCGTTCGAGCATTTCGACTGGTAACTGGCGAATGACACGCGTGATGTTTTGCTCCAAGGCCTGAATCGAAGCGGGTTTGTCCGCTTAAACTTTAGACTTTACATATCCCCACAGTAAAAAGTCTAACGGTGTGATATCACACGATCTTGGTGGCCAATCGACCGGCCTAAAACGTGAAATTATCTGCTCACCGAAGTGTTCTCTCAATAAATCCATTGATTGATGCGATGTGTGGGAAGTGGCGCCGTCTTGTTGAAACCAAATGTCGCCGAGATCACGAGCTTCAATTTCAGGCATCAAATAGTCGATATCATGGCACGATAACGGTCGCCATTGACGGTTACGTTCTCACCGGCATCATTTTTGAAGAAATATGGACCGATGATTCCACCGGCCCACAAACCACACCAAACCGTTGTTTTTTCTGGATGAAGTGGCAGCTGTTGAATCTCTTCAGGTTGCTCTTCGTCCCAAATGCGGCAATTTTGCTTGTTTACATACCCATTGAGCCAGAAATGGGCCTCAAGAGCCCACAGAGCGAAGCGATGTCGCTTGGGAAGGTCGGGCGGCTTCAGTTCTTGCACAAGCTGTATTTTGTACGCTTTCAATTTAAGATCTCGACGTAAAATGCGCCAAGTCGTTCCATACGTCAGTTCGAGTTGCTGCGAACGGCGCCGAATCGACTCTCCACGGTCTTCGTGTACACTCTCAGCTACGGCCGCTATATTTTCTTCACTAAGTGATGAATGTAGTCTATTCGGTCGAATATTATCCAATAATGAATGCTGGGTCTCAAGACGGGTGATGGTGTTGCGAATAGTACGCTCAGTAGGCCGATTATGTTGACCATAAGATGAGCGAAGTGCACAGAACACATTCCTCACAGAACGTGAATTTTCGTAACAAAGTTGAACGATTTGTAAACGTTGTTCAGGAGTAAGTCTTTCCACGATGAAATGCCAAACAATACTAAACAAAAATAACATGACAACATGGCACGACTCACACGTGATCTGTCAAAAAAAGGCTATTGAAAAAAGTATGTCTACTTGGATCACCCAATATTTTAGTATTCATGTGGTCGACACTGATGCAAAACTTTGACAATGTATTAGGGTAGCATCGCCCATATTAAGACCATATTAAGACCATATTAATACTTTGCAAAATCGTGGCGAAAACCTCCTCGGTTAGAGGTTGTACGTTGGCCTTGGGACCCACTAGATAAAAATTCTCTCCCAATGAAAAATTTAAACATGCTTCGGATAAGGACTTTCCCTTTTGTTGATGACCCCCGCAAACGAAATAAGGACGACGATTTACGGATATGTACCTTGAATGTCAGGTCCCTCTATAGGGAAGTTGCCTCTATCCAGCTGTTTGATGTACTCGACAAATATAGGGCTGACATCACAGCTCTTCAGGAAATGCAATGGACGGGATAGAGCATCCTGTGATATATATTGAAGTTGCCATGTGGAGAGGTACAAACTCGGATGTGGATTTATTTTCGGTAAGAGACTGCCATATCTGCAGTTCACACCTGGGACCGAGCGGCTGGCAACAATCCGCAGTAGTGCAAAATTTTTCAACATTAGCCTAGTATGTGCCCACGCTCCGAAGTCCCACACAGAGCTTAACGTCAATAAGCTGCAATCTCCAGGCAACAAATGATTTTAACACTCGACTATCGGATCTGCTTATGTAGATCACTCCAACTCTGGATGATACATGCGTGCAGTGGACACACTCCATGACTACTGCTGCCGAGGAGGTAATCGGTTACTACCGGCATCTGAATAATGAATGGCATGATCAGAAATGTCGCGACGCTACCGCAGAAAAATGCGCCGCCTACAGAAAAACTCTACGGACAGGTGCAGCGCGACGATACCGAATCCCCTTGTCTGAAACCCCGTTTGGTATTAAACGGCCGGTAGATGTCCTTCCTAATTTTCACTGCACAACCAGAGTTATATAGTGCCATTCTGCAAAGACGAGGAATTGTTTAGTTGACATATTCCCTTACCGGATTGTCGAAAGCTGCTTTATAATCAACAAATAGATGTTGGTGTCCATCTGTTTTTCTTGGGTCGCAGCGTTATTATTTTTTATCTAAGATATGGCCTCTCTGACCTCGTCATGGTCGGGAGGTGGAAAATCTACGCCATCATCCGTGATCCTCCACTGGCAGGATTGTTCAAGGCATCGGCATTCAGTAAAGTAGAGAAGTGTTCCCTTTATAAGCTCAGTACACTCTGGACATCTGTATCCAGATTCCCATTTTTGTCATGACATGAAGAAGTTCCGGGATTTAAATCGTCATTCAGGCTCCTGATATCGAAGAATTTTCGAGTCTTTTTCCTGTCCCTTATTCCTGTTCCTGATCTCTCTTTTTGCGCCTGAAATGATGTCACCCCGCACTTCTCATCTGTCTGTACCGCTCCTTAGCAGCTGGCGTAGCACTTGCACGCAGGCCCGTTCTGTAAGCGGCGACTTACTCTGCGGTAGCGTCGCGACACTCCTCATCATACGACTCATTCCTCAAAGGCCGGTAGTAACCAATTACCTCCTCGGCAGCAGTAGTCAAGGAGTGGGATATATGTGCCACTGCGGATGCGTCATCAAGAGGGAGAGTGTTCTACATATGCAGATCAGATAGTCGACTATGTCCCATACAAAACCTAATTTTATAACAACTTGGCATACTTTCTTTCTGTTACTATTTCATATTCTTCAAATTTTTATTTTTATTATTAACCTTACTATATACCATATACTTACCAATCGCTTTTGGGTCCAATTGAAATGGTGGTATACCGCAATGGGCTGGTGGTGGTGTAGTCAATGGATCACCATTATGACAGAAAAATGGCGGTAAACCCATTTTATTTGCCTGCAAATAAAAAACATAACAAAATCAATTTATAGATAACACTCGGGTGGGTATTGCACCTTACCGATTTTTTTAAGAGATTGAGACATACGTAGAAATGTTATTTCTTCGTTTTTCGAAGTTACCATTCGAAATCGCGAAATGCGTCTTCGAAGTTCGAAATCGGACATTCGTAAAAAAATAGTTTTAATCACCTCTTCCTCTTATTTAAATGGTGTATAACTAGTTTTGTGCGAACTTATATTAGAAGTGCTATAACGCGTCAAAGGTCAGATCTTCGAAAAATTCAAAACTTGATATTTCAAAAATCTAAACGTGCACTTCGTACGCTTTATAAGTGAAAAGTTCATTAAATTAAACTGAGAGAGAATGAGGTGAATACAGGATAAGGAGTGGAATAGTTATAGAATTTATTGTATATATTATAAGTTTAGAAGTTTTTTTTATGATATCTTCTGTTTTTCTCTGCCTATATTCACGACACTTTTCTGCATTAATTTTCGCTAAATGTTGTTAAATGTTTTATGAATTTGAACCAGTCAGTATCCAAAACATTAACAAAAATGTTGATTTTAATTGATTTGAAATATTGATAATATCAATGCGAGAACGTATATATTGTTGGGCTACTTCAACAAAGAAAGCAGACACACTTATCAAACCAAAGCACCGCATAAAGAGAAATCGAAGATAATAGGAAACACTGTATAACTGTGTTCTATCTCATTCTCTCACAGGCTAAATTATTAGTGTCGCTTTTTCGTTACATCAAGTTTCAAATCACACCCATTCTAAAAAAGTTTTCACTTCAAAAAGTTTGAACCGGTTTTAAGATATTGGTATCGTTGTAAAGGTGCTTAAACGCCTTTTCTTTTGATATGCATATTATACGTACATACTTTGTGTATAAAAATTTAATCAAAAACACTTAAAAGGAAGATACTTTTTTTATAAAAACAAAAAATTTTACTACTTAGTAATATGTTACAATTGAATACTTAATTTCAATAAAACAGAAAATCGCCTTTCATTTGATATATAACTTTTTATGTAGGCAAACCCCATTGTGTTTTTATATTTTTATATGCCATAGATTTCTGTTATATAGTTTTGCCTTCTTTCTAACAGAGTTGCGCGGGTTAACGCTTAAAAAATTGTACATCAATTAGAATGACATATTGTTTCGTTTATATTCACAATCAAAGTCGTTTTTAGCATCAAGGTCGTCTTCGTCCAAGTTTTCGTTAGCGATCTTTAGCCACCAACATTTTTCACTTATACTAGGACTCCATTAGAACAACTTCATATTTCATATTTCATTTATTAGACTATGGAAACAAAACTCCTTACAGATTATAATACATAACTAAAGACACTTAAATAATTAACTTAAATAATCATTCCAGACACATTTTATTTTAGCAATATATTTTTAGCGACAAGAGCGAAGAATTAGCATTGCAACAAGAATTGGTTTTGAATTTATCACAAGATCTGCTTTTTGAAAAATCTTGAAAGGACGTACTTTCGCATTCGCAGCCATAATTCCGGATTCAGCAATTTAGTATAAAAAAAAAAAAATAAATATGTGGCACTTAAAGCACCAATGGGCTCATTGGCCGAGCTTCTCTTCTATTACTGTTGTGCGTCTTAAATTTTGGACAGTATTAGAATGGTCCTACTTATTTTAGCCGGTTCCGAACGGCAGAACACTTGTGACATCACTTTTTCTGAGCTTTGCCACAGAGTTCTTTTTAGAAGCTTTTTCATGGCAAGTTGTTACTGTCGGAAGTATTGCCAATTGCTTGCCGACAGGTGGGTACCATTCGAAAGAAAAATCTTTTCGATATAAAATTTGTTATGCATCAGCCGGGTATTGAACCACGACCTACAGATCAGAAGGCGAACACACTAACCACTGAGCTACGGCACCCACGGCAATTTAGTATATATAACATTATTCTTGTTTAAAGACTGGGATTATAAATTTTTTCAAGTCATTTATATAATGCGTAGTAACAAACGACTTATGGTACTAAATATTATTTGTAGTGGTTTAGCAATAGTGTAACTGCATTGTTTAAGAAGGAAAGATGAGAATTCATTTTGATATCCTTGCAATCACATCAGTCTGTTAGATTTAACGAGGAAGGAACAAGTAGTAACTTTCGCAAAGTTGGATACAAAAAAATCAGAAAATGTAGTTGCGGTTTCTAAAGCAGTTATGGAATATATATCATTCAAAAACTTAATAGCTGGAATATTATAACTCTTTTTTTAATTAATGTAACGCCAAAACTCTTTGGGGTTACTTTTAATATTAGTTTCAAAACTTATAACATACCGTTTATAGGGACGCTTTCGAGAAAATTAAACTCGCTCATATAATATTTATACTGAATAAAGGAATTTACATTTTAATTATTAAGCATTTTTTGTAGAACTTGTTTCTAAGATTTTTTTTTCAGCTCAGTCGTATGCCGTGGAACCTTATATTTTTTGACTGTTAATACGAGGAATATATGGTAGCTTATTTGAGCACTCATTAATTTGTACAAGATCAAGGTCTAGGAAAGAATCAACGACATATAATTCTACATCATTAAAAGCATTAGATGGAGTAAGAGCAACGCTATCACTAAAGTAACTTAAATTTAATTTACATATATTAAAACCGCCTACTATGAACATTGAATGATTATCAAGATGGTTTGTAACTGCATTATTATGCATATTATCCATATAGGATTTATATAGTTCGAATGAACTATTCGGGAGAATATATGAAACAGATATGATTAACCACTCAAGGACCCACGAACACAAACGCAGTTGGTCCAGAATTGAATCCGTGTTAAGCAACTCTACAAGAGAAGAGCAAAACAAACGCCTTACAGCTATGTGGATTCCTCCACCACGTTTGCATCCAGTTTTAGTCGTATTACGTTCTCTACGGAACACATGATACAAGTTTAAATTTAAGAATTCTTCATCAAAGAAGTCATATTTTAGCCATGATTCAGTTATAACATTTACACCATAGTCCAATTGGCAAGAGCCATAAAAATTGAAGTAGATTTAATACGAAGTTCAGCTGCATTTTGGTAATAAAATTTTAAGGTATTAGTGCAAATGATATCATTCGCTGCTTAAACAATGTGATATCGCGTAACATTCATGTTTGAGTCAACTACGTTAGTTCTGTGGAGATAGTTTGCTTTTGAAAAAAATAAAAACGCAACGAGCGAACTTTCACATCCGTAGGCAAAGCGAAGGCTTAAGTAGAGTATTCAAATGAGATGGTTAAATGCCTAATTTGAAATTAAGTCGCTTTAAAGAATCAATATCCACATCTTTTTTTTTATCAATTTGTAGCATGTCAGCAAATTTTCAACAACACCGTAGCATCATAGTGTGCTAGTTAACGAAATAGTACGTTTGTTATTGGCATTAATTAAACGAGGTAGAGAAAGGGACGATTTAGAAATATTGCTACGTCTAAGATTTTGCACTTTTGGCTCAATGACCTTTGATTTAGAGCGCGTAAACGACATTACATTTAAGATTGCTATTACTAAGAGATTTAGGAGTATCATTGGCATAACTCTTACGATAATGAGCAATTTTAAGAGCTAAAAATTTATTTTAAATTGTTTAAACTTTGACAAGCCTCATCAATTTTTGAGAGATAGATTAAGGCAGGCTCATAAACAACAATCACATTTGTATATAATGTTGTTTGATTTCAACAAATTCAAACAAAAAGTATTTAGTCCGGCACAGTTTGAGTGTATGCTTCCACAGCAGAGTTCACACAATAACAACTCGCTTCTGCCATACTGCAAGTTCCACTTCAAGCAATTTTGAATGTTTATTAACACCGAACGATAGGAAAAGTCGGCTTCACTAGAGCGCAAGAAAAACACGTCTACTCACAACGGTGACTTTTCCCGACTCACGAACCACGAACAATCTAGAAAGGGCACAGCTATTATTAAGGACACATTTTCCAGAAAGTACTACAGAAGAGATCAATCGGTCAAGTTTCGATCAAACAAACCCAACGCCGGAACCAGGAAATTAACGGTGAAAATCTTCTCTCTGGGAAGACTTTCAACATTTCACGTCGCTAGAAATGGTGGTATTTTTCCTGGTCTTCTACAAAAGGGCATAATGGAAATATTATAGTTACTGATAAACATCGACACTAATCTAGCTTTTGGGTTTTTAGCAACAGACTGGAGAAGGGTAATGGTGGTGTTCATCCTGTTGCGAGCCAAAATATTTAATATGCACATATGCATATTTTGCCTCGCGACATATTTCCCGAAATATTTATCCATACACATACCAACGTTGCTCGAAGTTGTGATATACACAATCCATATTAATATTACTTATAATTGTGGAATGCCAGAACATTGAGCCAACTGAGCTGCAGTTGGGTGTGAAAATACTGACAAAGCACTTTCCCACACAATTTGTAGTTCTGCACTTACGTAAGCATACCTGTGTAAGCATACATGATAACTAAATGTTTGTGAATATCAAAAAGTTGCTTTCTCACGTAATATATACACACATGTGGAGTGCATCGATCGTTTACATAAACACATACATACATACACACATGTGGTGTGAATATATTATTGTATGTTATATGTTGGTGTGTGGGTAGATCGATATGTGGCTAGTGTTAGAAAAATGGTATATAAGCTGCCAGCTTACTGAAGGCAGGCGCTTTTTAGTTGTGAGTCTTGTACCGAGTGTGAAGTGCTAGCGTGTAAGAAATTGTAAATACTGCGATCCTTACGAAGCCCTCCAGTATTAGCGTGCAAAAGTGCAAAATTGAAAATGTCACCAAGAATAAAGCGATAGTCTCGAAGGATATTTAGGAGCTTAGGTCCAGGTGCTACTCTTTTGCGTTACATCCTTGAGTCTAGCCGTTAGGTACTTAGTGAGTGGAAAAATAGTACACAACATTTTGTTTACTCGCATATTGATTTCTTCTTTATGCGCTTCTGGTAGCCTGTGCTGTCTTTGGTTGATTGGCGACTGGTCTGCTTTTATTGGTATTGTGTTTTTTATACCTGTAGTGTGAGACAGTTTGTCGACTTCTAAGAAAAATAAGTCGTGGAATGATTTAAGTATTCCATCTATGGATCTCTTTTTCTCAATTTTTAAGTTTTCGTCTAGCTTAATTGTTTCTAATATTTTGGTAACCCTTTTTTCGGCTATCAGTTTCCTTAATGTTATTTATTTTATGAGCTATGTCGTATTCTTCGTGTTCTGAATGATTAAATTTAATTATATTAGTTTTAAGCTTATTATTTACAATATATGAATCTATATTCGTATTGAGAATTGGGACATAAACTGTGTTGTCCGTCACACTGCCCAATGTCTCACCTAAATATATTCCAGGAGATACTTTCTGTTTCTCTACTATAATTTTTCGAAATTCGTATTTACTTTAATGGGGACTACCTTCATAGTTCTCCCAGGCACTACAACCTCACTGGTGTGTAGTATTCTATTACCCTCGTTCAACATGTGTGTATGTATGTATGTGTTTATGTAAACGATCGATGCACTCCACATGTGTGTATATATTACGTGAGAAAGCAACTTTTTGATATTCACAAACATTTAGTTATCATGTATGCTTACACAGGTATGCTTACGTAAGTGCAGAACTACAAATTGTGTGGGAAAGTGCTTTGTCAGTATTTTCACACCCAACTGCAGCTCAGTTGGCTCAATGTTCTGGCATTCCACAATTATAAGTAATATTAATATGGATTGTGTATATCACAACTTCGAGCAATTTTGGTATGTGTATGGATAAATATTTTGGGAAATATGTCGCGAGGCAAAATATGCATATATGCGTATTTTATATTTTGGGTCGCAGCAATCCCCAAAGCCGGGAAAAAGGACCACACACACTCAAATACCTTCGGACCGATAAGTCGGACACTGCCACTGCCACTAAGCTCAGAGAGCTTAGTAGATCTAGTGCAGAAGGCACTAGAGGACACAAAGATAGCTACCATATATGCGGTTTTCTTGATATAGAGGGAGCGTTCGATAACACTTCGCATGAAGCGAGTGCATTTAATAGAAGAGTGGACTCGGTGACATCCAAGTGCATGGCAGAAATTCTGCACATCAGATTGGATGTACTGTCAACGATATTATCTAATTATGGTATCGAGCGTCAGGGCAATGCTTATAACATCGTGCTAATTGCTAAAGGCAAATTTGAAAAAATTCTGCGTGACATCATTTAAAGGTGACTAAGAATTGTTGGTAAATGGTGCAGGTCTGTAAGATTAAGCATTAATCCTGCTAGGACCACAATTGTTCCATCCACAAGAAAAAAGACTCTTCCGAGATAGAAAGACATACAACTCTTAGGGGAGACCATAACACCCAAAACAGAGGCAAAATATCTGGGGATAATTCTAGACAGTAAAATGACATTGAAATGTAATATTCATTGCAAACGTGCTCTGTCCAACAGTAGCGCTAGAATTAATCCTGAACCTAACTTCGGTTTTCGGTAAAATTAATTTACAAAGAGGAATGGAGCAACATAGAGGCTGTATGCTCTGCATACTCTACAAACACACAAATTTGCGGTACACCGAGAGTGGCACAGGGGTGGGGTATACGGCCCAAAAACCAAATACTCAGAACCCATGGGTAAGTATCCAATTATCTTTCAAGCAGAGATTTTTTCCATCGGTGAATGTATGCAGTTTGATCTAGATAGAAAGTACAAAAAACAGGAAATGGCTATAATATCGGATAGCGCAGTTACCTTTCGAACACTTAGCTTATATGAGGTGGACTCAAAATTAGTATGGGACCATCTTCAAGGTAAAGCGATGTATGCTCTCCAATGGTTTTTATCGAGGCTGGTGTAAAAACCAATGCGACCTATTATCGGGAAAATGTTTTGGAAGTTGCTTTAGAGATGTGGGGACGCAAACATACGCTGGGTCCAATTTTGGAATACTCTCTCCAACATATCGGCCGGTATCTGACGAATAAATCGACAATTCACAGTCATCAACAACTCGGTCCGCAATCTACGTATGAGTGATGGTGGTTTAATGTCCAATAATATAAATGTGGTACGAAATTTAGTCACAAGATTCCGAATAGCCGCCTCAGAAGGTCGCCCAAACTGACCATAAAGTGAAAGAAGTAAACGATGCACTTTCTTAACCGAGTATGAATTTTGATTCATTCTGCAAGGGTTGTTCGTGTGTAAGTCAATTCCTGGTTAAGGGGTTACACCACTGTAGAGCACAAAAAAAGGCATATTTCGGGAATTTTCGTAGGCCAAGCAAAAGGAGATAATCAAATTCTGTAAAAAGTATTTTTTAATGTCAATCTTGAAGTCCAAAAAAACAATTAAGGTGCGCGATTCAAAAGCAAAATGGTGGCTGTGCAGCATTTCCCCGCTGATGCGTTTTTTTCACCGCGATGCACAGCCGGAAACCTAGCGCCCACAATTTTCGATCTGGAACAAAAAACCGAATATTTTTTTATTCCATATTACAATAGCAAGAGACGTACGTAGGGGTTTTTCGATTAATTGATTTTTCGTAAAATGGCTACCCTTTGAAGAAAAAGTTCGAAATTTCATCTAAAAAATCGTCAAAAAATTGTTTATAAATAAAAAATATGCACAATCTCAAAAAACCCCTACGTACGTCGCTGAAGAAAACGATTTCAAATGTATTGTAAAAATTTTCAAATCAATCGGTTAAGATTTGTTCGAGTTATGTTTCCGGCCAGCTCAAAAAAAGTGGTTTCGAGAAAAACGTGTTTAAAGTTTAAAGGTGCTCGGAGAATACCTCAGACGTCTTGCGACAGAACTCGAAATTCAGACTCTTAGACATTTTTCCCGCTTTCCATCCTTTAGTATATTATTTTTGAGACTATTAATGACTATTTAAGATAAAAAATTTTTTTTTCCATTTTTTGAAAATTCTACAGTGGTGTAACCCCTTAGATTATAGACCAAATTGAACATGTTTGACAGTACCATGTTACACGAAAAAATCTGAGATGCCAAAAATGGTGTTTCTAAGAAGAAAGTTGCTAAAAATCACCCGCTATTTAAAGCATAAAAACAACAAAAAAAGTTGAAATAATAACGATGACTTTCTGAAGAGATGGCAATGAATTGATTTACTGAAGAAGTTGCAATTTCTTCAGAATTTCTATATTCAAAAACTAGGTAAAATCGTAAATTAGGCTATATAAACTAAGAGAACTTCTGAAATCCAGTAAGTTGAGATAAGTGGATTAGATAATCATTAACAAGATTGTCTGAAGAAATTGTAGTAGAAACTACTGTTGATACGAAAAATTATACAAAGTTATTAACGAATAAAAAATATATTAAGTAACAAAAGGTATATTGCCAAATAGAAATTGTAAACTATTGCAAGTAAGTGACAGTTGAAAAGACAAGGTGAGACTAAGATATAAAGAACTCCAAACCGTACAACAACATGTGTTATTAGAAGCAGAGTGAAAAAGTGGTAAGAAATAAGATATTTAAGAAAAAGTTGCAATCTTCAAAAGGAAGACACAACAAGGCAAATAGTTGCGGCAGTAATAGTTCGCACGCACCACATCCAGATGCTCTCCTGGGTTCATGGCCAGGAACCAGCGGCTGTAACGCAAAGCATAGCTCCTAAGTAACTGGCGTTGAAGAAAAATTACCATTATACGTAAACCGATTGATGATGACGGTAAGTGTCCGATGCGAAATGAACTTCCACCTTCTCTGCTCGAGAGGCAAAGTGGTGGAAACTATATATATATATATATATATATATATATATATATATATATATATATATATATATATATATATATATATATATATACATATATATATATATACATATATATATATATATATATATATATATATATATATATATATATATATATATATATAATATTCGGAGCCATTAATG
Source organism: Megamerina dolium (assembly GCA_963854835.1). Lineage (NCBI taxonomy): Eukaryota > Metazoa > Arthropoda > Insecta > Diptera > Megamerinidae > Megamerina > Megamerina dolium. The sequence goes on from OY978530.1 coordinate 25,741,160, forward strand.
ACAAAGCTATGGAGATGAAAGAACACATGGATAAGTTGGATGATTAAAGAACATATCTACGACTAAGAATATAAGTTTAGGAGATTAGAGAAGGATCTAAATCATTTTAAAATAACGGGCCATGCACATCAGTGATTAGAGAATCAATCACAATTAAACTAAAGCCACCAATATTTGATGGAACCACGCCATTTAACATCTTCAACAGCTTCATTCGAGACAAAAGCTTCAAAGAATCAATTCGACCATAGTGAATTCTACCTTAATAGTCGTAATAAAAGGTAATGCCACAAAAGTCTTGCAGATGGTTCCAGAAAAAGATCGTGTTAGCTACCAATCACTGATGGACTCCAGCGCAAATATGGAAATGAATATAAGAGTCAATTGCATCGAGCGGAATTTAGATCGAAAAAAATAAAAATAGAGGAATACGAGATATCCTAGTCATGTCACCAACGAATACATATACCGAAACAGTCAGTAGTGCTTTGACGTATGAAGCCGCTAGTTTGGAGTGTCGACCAATGCCATGAGTACTCTAACTAGAAGCAGAAACATCAGACCTGGTTGAAGCAATGTGTCAGACAGTCAAGTTAATAGTGCAACCTGAAGTACGAGCAACAGGTCGACGCGAAAACAAATTTGCTGATAAGCGCTTCATTTGCGACGAACCAGAACATATGGTGCGTGGTTGCCGTCTACAACGAAAGCGATCAAGATCAATTCCTCCAGACAAAATAAGGAGTATAAGGACAGCGATCGCTCCACTAACACAATCGTTAAACTAAATCGAGTCAATTCGGCGGGGCATGAACTTCCTCCAAAAGTGGGTTGCCCCATCACTCACATCTTGTAATTACAGCGTGTGCCAAGCAGCTTGACTATCGATGGAAAACTGGACAATATGGAATTTATCTTAACCCTGGATACTGCAGCATCTTATTCTATAATAAAGAGCGATTTGGTAGAGGTTTGAGCCTTTAATGGGAATAAAGTTGCGTACGGTAACGGGTGAAGATGCGCCAATTCTGGGTAAGATTAAGAATCGAGTATCTATTACAAATTACACATTACTGCATTGTGGCCGACATAATCGATGTCGTAATGATTGGCATTGGCTTCATGATTAATAATGGATTAACGTTAGATTTATATCGACGGATGCTACACTATGCGAATGTCAAGTCACCATTGAGCGACAGTTACTGTTAGGCTGGAATTAAAAACACAGATGGATTAACAGGCACGACGATTTCCATTGGCCAAAAGAGATGAAGCCATTAAGCTGATTACCGATATGCAGAAGCAAGTTCTTATTAAATCACCAGCGAGTTCATGGAGTTCACCAATTGTGCTGGAAAAAAAGAAGAAGGGCTTAAACTGAATCAGAAAAAGTGTTCACACTTTAAGTGAGAAGCTAAGTATCTTGGTCATAAAGTAAGAACAGAAGGGGTACATACCGAAGAGGAGAAAGCAGTACAAGAATAGCCTATTCCGGCGAATCTTCACTAGTTGAGAAGTTTTCTAGGCTTGTGTGGGGAGAGAAACAACAGAAATCCAGTACCTGGTCAAAAGTTTGTTTTCGACACAGATGCGAGTGGCTATGGAATAGGTGGTGTGCTCTCTCAGATTATAGATGGATAAGAAATAGTAAGAGCATACTACTGTAAAATGCTGTCGAAGCCACAAAGAAAGTACTGTGTCACTCGAAGAGAGTTGCCCGCTATACTGGAATGTGTAAGGTATTTCCATAAATACTTGCACGATCAGTGATTTCATAAAATTAATTAATAAATTAATTTTTGGCTTTCTATGACAAAAATGTGTTTTTTTTACCAGAAAATAGCGGATTTAAGGTTGTACACTTGGTATATATATGTATATACCAGGTGTACGCCTTATATACAAACACCTATTTTCAAAATAAAAAATTTGAAACGTTTTTTTATCAAAAACCGATATTTTTTTGCTTAAATAATCATTATTGGCCTATAAAAAATTTAGAACTATATCAAGGCTATACAATTTCCTTTTTTTTTAATCTTTATGTATTTTTAATATTTTTTTTATCTTCATACTTTGTCTACACTTAGTATACGGAAAAAGCAGTGAGACAAAGGAGAATTATAATAATAAATGTACACGGTGTCCAATAAGTTTTAATAAATATGTTTTCCGTTAATTTTAAATAACAGAAAGTAGGCGTATGTTTTTATTTTGATATATATGAAATCCCGTTAGATTTCTGAGCAGCGTGTCATAGAATTCATTTCATTTCAGCTGTAGTTGAGTTAAATAAAAACGATGAAGAACGTGCGCGTAGTAATTATTAATCAATTTTTGCGAGGCATAAAGCCATATGCAATTTTCAAATCATTGAAACAAGGTGGAATCAAGTACGATTTTGTTTATAAGACCATAAAACGATTTAAGGAAACTGGGTCTACTGAAAATCGACCGAAAAGTGGCCGTCCACGCACTGCCCGGACGAAGAGCAATATCAAAATTGTAAGAGAGCAAATTCGACGAAAAAGGTGCCGCTCCGTGAGAAAAATAGCTGCCTCTTTAAAAATAAGCAAGTCATCTGCTCATTTGCTTTTAAAAAAAGATGTTGGACTTAAGCCGTACAAAAAACAAAAAATTCACGGCGTTTCCATTTCTTCAAAGGACAAGAGAGCTGAAAGAGTCAGCAGTATTCAGGCTTGGCACGGTGGCGACGAGTTCGTATTTTCTGATGAAAAACTTTTCGTGTTGCAGCAATCGCATAATGCACGAGTATGGGCTGTTTCATTGGAGGATGTTCCTGAATCAGAATTATTTGTCCCCAGATATCAGAGTGCTCTCTCGATCATGGTTTGGGGCGGATTTTGTAAGAGGGGTAAATTGCCGCTTGTTTTTATTGAAAAAGGGGTCAAAGTAAATGCTGTGTACTACAAAGAGCACGTTTTGAAGTCAGTAGTCCTCCCTGCTTGCAAACACTTGTTTGGTAACGACTACTATTGTTTTCAACAAGACGGAGCGCCATCACATACTGCAAAAATTTGTCAAGACTGATGCGACGAGAATTTGGCTGATTTTTTGAGGAAGGATGAGTGGCCACCAAGCAGCCCTGATCTTAATCCTATGGATTTCTTCGCATGGGGATATATAACAGCAAAGCTCAACGACTATAAAATAAGAAATTTGGGGCAGCTACGTAAAACTTTACAAAAGATATGGGAGGAAATGCCCATGAATCATGTACGTGCCGCATGCGACTCTTTTGAAAAGAGATTGGGCTTAGTAAAAAAAGCAAAGGGGGGCGTAATAAATAAAAACCTTTTATAATTTTTCAAAATGTATAAGACAACTCATTTGGATAAAATTTTTCCATTCATTTCGTCAACTTGCCTTAATATAGCGAAAAACATTTTTATTAAAACTTATTGGACACCGTGTAAATAAATGAATTTAAAGAAAATTGGTATAATATAGTAATAATTATCACTTTAATAATATTCACTTTGCAATTCGATAAAGACAACTTTGTTTACATAAAATGTTGTTGGCCGGGAATAAAAAATATGCCGTCGGTTCAAAACCGACACATGCCGTCGACACATTGTTAAAAGCATCGCCATTCAATAATGTAGAGACGTGGATCCTCCATTAGCTTAGTACACTCTGTACATCTGTAACTAGATTTTCATTTTTTTTTCACAACAGGAAGAGGCTCCGGGATTCAAACCGCCATTTAGGTGCTTGATCTCAAAAATTTTTCGGTTCTAATTCTTGTCTCTACTCATCTCTATCCCGTTACACTTGCGTCTTTCTTGCTCTCTCTTTCTGTCCTTAAAAGGCGTCTCTCCGCACTGCTTCTCTCTCTGTACCGCTCGTAAACAGGTCGTGCAGCACCTGCACGCGGGGTTTTTCTATACGTGGCGTCTTTCTCTGCGGTAGCGTCGCGACACTTCTGATCATGCCACTCATTCCTCTGAGGTCGGTAGAAACCAATTACCTCCTCGACACCAGTTTTCATGGAGTGGGATATATGCGCTCACTGTGGGCATGTATCATCAAGAGAAGGAGTGGTCTTCATAAGCTGATCCGATAGTCGAGTGGTAAAAGTATTTACTGTATCTAGTGATTGCAGCTTATTAACGTCAAGCTTTCTCTATCTGTGACTTCGTTTGTTCTTTGCGATACATAAATGTGTTCGCACATTAGCTGCAACAAGGAAGTGATGCGAGTCGATGTTGGCACCACGGATCGATTTCACGTGCATCTCACTGCCATACCGTTGCTGTCTGATTCAAAGAGCGTAAGAATACGCGTAATGAGTGCACTGTTCGTAGGGGTAAGCTTTACCGACCGCATAAAGACCAAGCAAGTTATTAAAAAGTTCTTTAGCAGTGTAGATTCGGGTGTTGAAACACGGAAAAAAGTAGCCTAGTATTCGGAAATGGAAGAATTTGTACATAAATGATTTCTCTTACACAAAAAAAAATTCCTATAACAACAGCTCTCTGCTGTTTTTTGCTGACTATTTTCACAAAAAGTACCAAAATTAGATTAGGTTCGGTTATTGTAGCTGCCTTTTCTCTGAGAGGACACATTTAGGCCAGAAAAGCCACCGAGCTCTCTTCTAATACTGTTATGCGTGTTAAATTTGGACAGCATTAAAGGACTTATATTAGACGGTTCCGAACGGCAGAACCATTGTAACATCACTTTTTCTGAGCTTTGTCACAGAGTTCTTTTAAAAAGCATTTTTCGCAAATTGTTATTGCCGGAAATATTGCCAATTCTTGCCGACAGGTGGGTATTGTTCGAAAGAAAAATTTTTCGATATTAAATTTTGTTACGCTTTAGCCGGGGATTGAACCCGTGACCTATAGATCAGAAATCAAACGCAATAACCACTGAGCTGCGGCACCCACAAAACAAGTAACAAACTCGTTTCTTTTTGCCATCACTGTCAGCATTACGAAGAATAAAATGAACACTTTGGAGAATCAGATCTACAATGCTGATGAGTCTTTATTATATTTGTTGCCTTTCTTTATCTCCCGTATCATATCTTCTCTCTTTCTTATTTTTTTATTCTTCTCTTCTTCTTCTTTTAATGGTAGGGTGCCGTGTTGGTCTGTTTTTGCATCCGCTTACCGATCTTGCAATTCGCTACAATCGCTCTGAAATGTCTGGTGGTGTTGACGAGAATACAAGAACTCTCGTTCACACACTATGTAAACAACGTTGTGGTCTAAATGTTGTTCATTTCATCGCTCGAAGCTTAAATAGTCCCAAACTGGACTACATAAATTATATCTTTGAGGACTCACTTGTGGATATTGTGTATGTATCTGAGACATGGCGCAGATCTGATATTTCAGACCAGCTTTATTCCATCAACGGATACAAGCTTTCCAGGAATAATAGGTGCTCGAAGACTGGTGCAGCGGTCTATTGTAAATGTGATCTTGATGTCAAGGTCGTAAGCCAAAGCAATTTCTCGATGAATGAGTTTATTAATGTTGAAATATTGGACAATTGAATCAAGCTTCTGATATCTGAAGTTTATAATCCACTTAGCCTTGAACCATTTTTCCTTGTTATATGCGGAGATTTTAACGTTTACTTATTGAAGAATGATAGTACTGTCCGTGGCTTCTTAAACTATATCTCTACTAATGCCCTCACTGTCGTCAACTCTTTCTCCCCGACCTTATTCAGACCTTATTTACAGTTCATTTGAAAGGTTTGTTTTTCTTAAAACTTTTAAAGTCTCTAACAATAACCCTTACTTTAATAATCATGTAATATCCTGTATCAAAGAAAAAAAAAACTATATTCTAAATGGAAAAGAAATCGGACGCTTTTTTGCTGGGATATTTATAAAAATGCTCGCAACAATGCTAATTTGGTAATTAGACAATTTAAAACGCATTTTTTAGGTGTTATCATAGCAACTGTGGCTTACTATTCGCCAACTTAAAATATCCAACAAAAATAACACTCAGTGTACTCACTACAATTCGCTCATCATGCCTGATCTAACATATGGCGCTGAAGCCTGGACAATTTCCACCTCGGATGAGCTAATGCTTGGAGTTTTCGAGAGAAAAGTCCTACGCAAGATTTTTGGACCTATTTGCGTTGGTGGCGAGTACCGAATAAGGTACAACCATGAGCCGTGCGAGCTGTATGCCGATATTGACATAATAAAGCGCATCAAAATCCAGCGGCTGCACTGGCTAGGTCATGTCGAGCGAATGGAAGAACACGCTCCAGCTAAGAAGGTGTTATATTCGGAACCCGCTGGAGGACGACGCAGAAGAGGAAGACTTAACCTCCGGTGGAAAGATCAAGTACTGGAGAACCTGACGGCGCTTGGAATTTCTAACTGGCGCCAGCTAGCAAAGAACAGAGATGGCTGGCGAAGCATGTTATTTTCGGCCTAAATCGATATTCGGTTGTTATGGCCACATAAGTAAGTAAGTACTCTTAATCTAGAGGTGCTTAGCATATTTTTCATATTCTCAAGTACCTCTTCTGAAGGCGAGGAGTATTTAGGGGAACAACAGCTACAATTCTTGCTCTAGTGAAGTAAATCGAAATCACTACTTTCATTGCTGGCTTTTGTTGCCTTGCTTTAACAGGTGGATTTGCACCTTTTAAACTCCGTACCATTGACTACTGTATAGTTTCCGTTTCGTACTTGTAAAACCAAGCTTCGCCTCCTATTGCGATCATACTGAAGTTGCTAGACTCTGCGTTTTCGAATTTTCTTAGAAAATATTGAGCAAAACGAACTCGAGCTTCTTTCTGATTTTCCAACATTCAACATACAGTGGCTCCCAGCTTATTTCGTACAGTGACAGTTTAAAAATTGCTGCAGTCGTAATTCCTAATATAGCAAAAATTTGAACAAAATATAAATGCCATTTTTGAAAGGAAGGTTTGTTTTTTATTTTCCAAAATTTACTTTTTCAAAATTTTAGTGTTTGACACTATAAAAAAATAAAATAAGAAAAAAATAGGAAAATTCATGTCACAGCTTATTTCGTACAGTCTCTTTAAGTTCAAACTAAAAACAAAGTAAGTTGATTTTAATATTTAGTATGACATCCCTTAGCGTTAATGACAGCCTGGAGTCTATTTGGCATTGAATCCACCAATTTTTGAGTGATGTCTGGTGTGATTTTTTTCCATTCCTCCATCAGTACCTTCTTTAGGTCTTGCTTATTAGAAATCTTGTGTGTTCTTATTTTATTGTCCAAAATAGACCAAAGATTTTCAATCACATTCATGTCAGGTGACTGTGGTGGTGGAGACATCAAGTGTGGGCAGTTCCAAATAAGCCAAGATTGCACAATTCCAGATTTATGTTTTGGGTCATTATCTTGGTAGTACCGAAATTCTTCCCGCAAACCCAGTTTGTCTGCACTTTGAAGTAAATTGTTTTTCAGAATCTCGAGGTACTTCATTTTGTCCATTGTTCCCTCAATAAAAACCAATTCACCTACTCTGGCTGCTGACATACAGGCCCAAACCATCACGCTACCGCCACCATGCTTCACTGTGGGCTTAAGGTTCTCCTTGTTTAGCTCGGTATTCGCTTTACGCCAAACATATGACATTCCTTCCGAGCCAAAAATATTAAACTTAGACTCATCCGCGAAAATAACGGTGTTCCAGAACGCAGGAGTATTAATAATATGCTCTTTGGCGAAGTCAAGTCGGCGTTGTATATTCATTTTCGAAATGAATGGTTTCTTTCGGGCTACTCGACCGTTCAAGTCATGATTGCGCAGCACACGTCGGACAGTTTCAGCACTGGATGATTTTCCTATTTCACGCTGAACCTCTGCAGCCAACTTCGGAGTGGATAACTTTGGATTTTTCTTAATTTTTCGTACAATATAACGCTCGTCTGATGCGTTGAAAATCTTATTAGGTGCTTCTCTGCCCTTGTTCTCCAACCGATTTTCGCGAATGAAGCGTTGAATGATGTATTGGACAGTTGAGGCACTTAAATTTGTCATTTCAGCAATTTTTCGCACACTCTGACCTTTCCTAAAATGGTTAATTACCAGTTTACGCTGTTCCATCGTTGTACGACGACCCATAACGCTAAATGTTTAATTTACAGCACTTTAACTATTTAAAATAAGAATAATAAAAATTGTTATAATAGTTAAAAAGGTCCAAAAACTCATACAATTCAAAAAAACTTTGTAACTGCGCGGCAGAATGAAACTTACTTACATTGAAGTTTGTGTACGAAATAAGATGTGAGCTGAAAATCAGCTGATCAATAGTTTTTCTCTCTTGCATGACAAAAAGAACAATTTTTGGGGTTCCCCGTTTTCTTATTAGGTTTACTAAACACATACACAGACATCTACATTCAAAACTTATCGATAAGTTTTTTAGTTTCGATGTTACAGCCATTTACATAAAAATATATACACTGTACGAAATAAGCTGTGAGCCACTGTACGTGGGACCCATCGATCAGATTTCTTCGTGTATTGGAAATCATTCCGCAATATTCGCGATACAGCATCAATTTCTTCGTCAACTGTTTCATAACCAGAGCCACATTTATCTAGTCGGTCGAAGATTTCGGCCTTCCTTTGCGAGGCTCGTCTTCCACGGAAAAATGTACAGTCTGGAATCGTAGATACCACTTACAAATGGTCTTAGGAGAATGTGCGTTCGTTCCATATGCATTTGGAGTTCACTAAAATTTCTATGGGCTCAAGTTGACGTCGAAAACCGTAAAGAATTGCATGTCGAATTTCTTATGACGTGGGTGGCGGAATTTCCATTTCTATATATATATATATATATATATATATATATATATATATATATATATATATATATATATATATATATATATATATATATATATATACTACTTACTTATGTGGCCATAACAACCGAATATCGATTTAGGCCGAAAATAACATGCTTCGCCAGCCATCTCTGTTCTTCGCTAGCTGGCGCCAGTTAGAAATTCCAAGCGCCGTCAGGTTCTCCAGTACTTGGTCTTTCCACCGGAGGTTTGGTCTTCCTCTTTTGCGTCGTCCTCCAGCGGGTTCCGAATATAACACCTTCTTAGCTGGAGCGTGTTCTTCCATTCGCTCGACATGACCTAGCCAGCGCAGCCGCTGGATTTTGATGCGCTTTACTATGTCAATATCGGCATACAGCTCGTACAGCTCATGGTTGTACCTTATTCGGTACTCGCCACCAACGCAAATAGGTCCAAAGATCTTGCGTAGGACTTTTCTCTCGAAAACTCCAAGTATTCGCTCATCCGAGGTGGAAATTGTCCAGGCTTCAGCGCCATATGTTCCAGGCTTCAGCGCCATATGTTAGGACAGGCATGATGAGAGACTTGTAGAGTGTAGTTTTCGTTCTTCGAGAGATATATATATATATATATATATATATATATATATATATATATATATATATATATATATATATATATATATATATATATATATATATATATATATATATATATATATATATATATATATATATATATATATATATATATATATATATATATATATATATATATATATATATATATATATATATATATATATATATATATATATATATATATATATATATATATATATATATATATATATATATATATATATATATATATATATATATATATATATATATATATATATATATATATATATATATATATATATATATATATATATATATATATATATATATATATATATATATATATATATATATATATATATATATATATATATATATATATATATATATATATATATATATATATATATATATATATATATATATATATATATATATATATATATATATATATATATATATATATAGAAATGGAAATTCCGCCACCCACGTCATAAGAAATTCGACATGCAATTCTTTACGGTTTTCGACGTCAACTTGAGCCCATAGAAATTTTAGTGAACTCCAAATGCATATGGAGCGAACGCACATTCTCCTAAGACCATTTGTAAGTGGTATCTACGATTCCAGACTGTACATTTTTCCGTGGAAGACGAGCCTCGCAAAGGAAGGCCGAAATCTTCGACCGACTAGATAAATGTGGCTCTGGTTATGAAACAGTTGACGAAGAAATTGATGCTGTATCGCGAATATTGCGGAATGATTTCCAATACACGAAGAAATCTGATCGATGGGTCCCACGTATGTTGAATGTTGGAAAGTCAGAAAGAAGCTCGAGTTCGTTTTGCTCAATATTTTCTAAGAAAATTCGAAAACGCAGAGTCTAGCAACTTCAGTATGATCGCAATAGGAGGCGAAGCTTGGTTTTACAAGTACGACACGGAAACTATACAGTAGTCAATGGTACGGAGTTTAAAAGGTGCAAATCCACCTGTTAAAGCAAGGCAACAAAAGCCAGCAATGAAAGTAGTGATTTCGATTTACTTCACTAGAGCAAGAATTGTAGCTGTTGTTCCCCTAAATACTCCTCGCCTTCAGAAGAGGTACTTGAGAATATGAAAAATATGCTAAGCACCTCTAGATTAAGAGTACTTACTTACTTATGTGGCCATAACAACCGAATATCGATTTAGGCCGAAAATAACATGCTTCGCCAGCCATCTCTGTTCTTTGCTAGCTGGCGCCAGTTAGAAATTCCAAGCGCCGTCAGGTTCTCCAGTACTTGATCTTTCCACCGGAGGTTAAGTCTTCCTCTTCTACGTCGTCCTCCAGCGGGTTCCGAATATAACACCTTCTTAGCTGGAGCGTGTTCTTCCATTCGCTCGACATGACCTAGCCAGTGCAGCCGCTGGATTTTGATGCGCTTTATTATGTCAATATCGGCATACAGCTCGCACGGCTCATGGTTGTACCTTATTCGGTACTCGTCACCAACGCAAATAGGTCCAAAAATCTTGCGTAGGACTTTTCTCTCGAAAACTCCAAGCATTAGCTCATCCGAGGTGGAAATTGTCCAGGCTTCAGCGCCATATGTTAGATCAGGCATGATGAGCGAATTGTAGTGAGTACACTGAGTGTTATTTTTGTTGGATATTTTAAGTTGGCGAATAGTAAGCCACAGTTGCTATGATAACACCTAAAAAATGCGTTTTAAATTGTCTAATTACCAAATTAGCATTGTTGCGAGCATTTTTATAAATATCCCAGCAAAAAAGCGTCCGATTTCTTTTCCATTTAGAATATAGTTTTTTTTTTTCTTTGATACAGGATATTACATGATTATTAAAGTAAGGGTTATTGTTAGAGACTTTAAAAGTTTTAAGAAAAACAAACCTTTCAAATGAACTGTAAATAAGGTCTGAATAAGGTCGGGGAGAAAGAGTTGACGACAGTGAGGGCATTAGTAGAGATATAGTTTAAGAAGCCACGGACAGTACTATCATTCTTCAATAAGTAAACGTTAAAATCTCCGCATATAACAAGGAAAAATGGTTCAAGGCTAAGTGGATTATAAACTTCAGATATCAGAAGCTTGATTCAATTGTCCAATATTTCAACATTAATAAACTCATTCATCGAGAAATTGCTTTGGCTTACGACCTTGACATCAAGATCACATTTACAATAGACCGCTGCACCAGTCTTCGAGCACCTATTATTCCTGGAAAGCTTGTATCCGTTGATGGAATAAAGCTGGTCTGAAATATCAGATCTGCGCCATGTCTCAGATACATACACAATATCCACAAGTGAGTCCTCAAAGATATAATTTATGTAGTCCAGTTTGGGACTATTTAAGCTTCGAGCGATGAAATGAACAACATTTAGACCACAACGTTGTTTACATAGTGTGTGAACGAGAGTTCTTGTATTCTCGTCAACACCACCAGACATTTCAGAGCGATTGTAGCGAATTGCAAGATCGGTAAGCGGATGCAAAAACAGACCAACACGGCACCCTACCATTAAAAGAAGAAGAAGAGAAGAATAAAAAAATAAGAAAGAGAGAAGATATGATACGGGAGATAAAGAAAGGCAACAAATATAATAAAGTGTTAGATATGATGAATAAACTTGAAATAGAAAATGTGTTATATAACTTCAAATTAAAATTAAAATTAAAGCTTCAAACATTATGTATAAAAACAATAATTAAACTGATTAAACAATGATTCAAATAAAGATAACAGAATCACAACAACCAATAAGTCTCTTAACGATATATCCGAGCAGTTCAAATTTCTACTTATATGGCTGTCAGGGCACAGGGACATATCAGGGAACGAGACCACGGACGAGCTAGCAAAAAAGGGTTCAACTACTTCTAACCTACATTACAGATAACGAGTGCTAGATGGGAGTTGGAACACTCCGATCAATCTGGCCAGTACTGAACATAAAACGAACAAAAGACATCAATATATCGAAATGTGATTTTTTTCATCACAGAAACACTTCGGCTATTGCTTGCGATACCACGTTATGACAAAATTTGCGATGTAATATTGCAGTACTTAGAGAAACGTACAACTGGAACGAAAGTTTTGTGAAACCAGTCGGCAAATATTGCAGAAGTCATCCAAGCATTATTTCTTATTGTAAGTGACTGTTTTATTGTCTTTCAAACTTTTGGCGACCAGTTGCATTTGAACATACCATATATAATTCACGTTCCTTACTCGTCTTACGACATTTTATTGAATTTGACAAGCATTTTATCAGCAAATTATTTATAAAACAATTCAGACTCATCAGCATTGTAGATCTGATTCTCCAAAGTGTTCATTTTATTCTTCGTAATGCTGACAGTGATGGCAAAAAGAAACGAGTTTGTTACTTGTTTTGTGGGTGCCGCAGCTCAGTGGTTATTGCGTTTGATTTCTGATCTATAGGTCACGGGTTCAATCCCCGGCTAGAGCGTAACAAAATTTAATATCGAAAAATTTTTCTTTCGAACAATACCCACCTGTCGGCAAGAATTGGCAATATTTCCGGCAATAACAATTTGCGAAAAATGCTTTTTAAAAGAACTCTGTGACAAAGCTCAGAAAAAGTGATGTTACAATGGTTCTGCCGTTCGGAACCGTCTAATATAAGTCCTTTAATGCTGTCCAAATTTAACACGCATAACAGTATTAGAAGAGAGCTCGGTGGCTTTTCTGGCCTAAATGTGTCCTCTCAGAGAAAAGGCAGCTACAATAACCGAACCTAATCTAATTTTGGTACTTTTTGTGAAAATAGTCAGCAAAAAACAGCAGAGAGCTGTTGTTATAGGAATTTTTTTTTGTGTAAGAGAATATATATATATATATATATATATATATATATATATATATATATATATATATATATATATATATATATATATATATATATATATATATATATATATATATATACAATGTATAAAGAACCTATATTGGCAACAAACTGCAGAAGTACAAATAAACAACGAAACTACAGACGCAATACCTATTCTAAGAGGAGTCAGACAAGGATGTATTCTCTCGCCAATGCTATTCAACATATACTCCGAAAAAATCTTCCAAGAAGCAATACAAAACTTAGAAATTGGCATTAAGGTAAACGGAATAAACATTAATAACATCAGATACGCCGACGACACCACCCTCTTAGCAGACAGCCTAAACGGACTACAAGAGCTCCTTGACACGATTGCGCATCACAGTGAAAACTATGGTTTAAAAATAAATGTTAGTAAAACAAAGTACATGATTGTTAGCAGAAGAAACACATACTTGAACACAACTCTAACAACTAATAACATGACCATAGAAAGAGTCCAAAATTTCAAATACTTAGGCTGTTGGATAAATGAAAACTAGGATCCTTCTAAAGAAATAAAAGCACGAATTGAAACAGCTCGAACAGCATTCCTCAAGTACAAAAAAGTTCTGAATAGTCATGACTTCAATACTAAACTAAAAATTCAATTTGTCAAATGTCTGTTCTACTATATGTTATGGATATAAGGACAATTAAAACAGCTGATATAAATAAACTAGAAGCATTCGAAATGTGGATATATAGAAGGCTCCTTAGAATGCGCTGGACAGATAGAGTAACAAACGCTGAAGTACTACGAAGAATTCAGCATGACCGAGAACTATTAACTACCATTAAAAGAAGAAAAACCGCATATCTTGGTCATATTATGAGAAATGACAAATATAATGTACTTCAAATAATACTGCAAGGAAAAATAGAAGGGAGGCGAGGTATCGGCAGAAAACAAATATCCTGGCTAAGGAATATAAGACACTGGACTGGAATTAGTAATGTTGGAACGCTACTAGAGACAGCGAGAAATAGAGAAACTTTCCATGATATAGTCACAAATATAAACTAAAATAAATGTAAATGTAATTTAAATGTATATGAAATGTAATATGTATTTAATGTAATGTGTATGATCGCCTAAATTCGGAATCGAATTGGCAAATAAAGAAAGAAAGAAAGATATATATATATATATATATATATATATATATATATATATATATATATATATATATATATTTATATATATATATATATATATGTATGTATATATATATATATATATATATATATATATATATATGTATGTATATATATATCCGCATCCACTCTTTTCCTCAATTCTATAACGCTGGTAGGTAGTGTTTCGTAGCATCCCAGTCGCCGTTTTATATTGGAGCACAGATTATCTATAGGATTTAGATCTGGGCTTTGTGCGTGCGTTTTAATACACATTTGCACGCCATTTTACGAGTGTGTTGTGTCGTTGTCCTGTTCAAACTTTATTTCGGCGCAATTCAGAGCTTTTGCCTTGGTTACCTTAAAACTTGGTTTGAGCTGGGCGCTTCTAAGGCTACAGAAGACCTTGTTTCCATTACTGTTTTTAGCCAGGCCATGGGTTTTCCGTCCAGACGCTTAATAGTAAAGTGGCCAGGCTTAAAACCGCAGCAAAGTGAGGCTATACGAAGCCTGTTTTCTCGTAGACTCTGAGAAAGATGTATTGCTGCTCCGTAAAATCTCATTGGTGGGCCATTTGCCCTCCGGAAAGTTTGGTGGTATGATGCCGATCTTAATGGAGCTGATCGGTTTCTGCTAGAGTAGGTTTTGAACAAGGAACCTTAGAAAAGGTGCCTTATATCGCCCGTCCGTTAGTGAACTCCACTGCAATCTTACTAGGAGCGGGCATGCCCCCTGGAGGGTTTACATGATCTTCATTTTCCTTGAAATCAGCGAAGTGAACGCCCATGGAGCCATTATAGATGATTTATTACCCTCTTTGTTGCCTTCAAATGCGAACCGCATCTCGGGCTCGGAGGTAAATTTCGGTGTAGAGCTGGACGACCTGTACCATTTTGGGGACGACAGTTTGCCATTGTACATTTGAATAGGATCTACTGCCAAAGACCGTACTGTTTCCATCGCTTCTTCTTACATCGCTGGGCAAGTACGGCCTTAAGCCTTGTGCGTCAATTGCCAGACAGTTTTACCTTTTTTGTAGTTGTTGTTTTCAAACGCGGAGTTTTCTATCTTGTTACGGTGAAATAGATGTTCCATCCGCTGTTCCTTGGTTACGTGTGATCCATTCATCTTACCCAGCTCGACAGTGGAAGTACCACGTGCCATGTCCAACAGGGTGCATTGTAGTTCCGTAACTAAACCAACTTCACCATTTGGAGTATCCATGATCTGGATTGACTCTATTGTGCATGTGCATTTGAGGAATATGCAAATTCGTTTATCAGTGATACGAGTGCATATATACCATTACCACATTCTGACAATGTTCCGCCAAGATGCATTAGCCCAAACATTGTGTTTGTAAATGCTGCCACGGCTACATACATGGAAACTGGACCCCAGTCTCGGGCCATATGATCTCAATAAACCGATACTGGTAACAAAAGAGAAGCTTAGTTCGATTGTTACCAAGCTTGAACTCTGTCTAAAAAAAAGTCCGAGATACTTCTACAGTTTTTAAGGTTTCAAAATGTGTTAACGTCTGACACTAAGTGACCGCATATCTCAGCCGGCAATTTAATTTGCAAAATATGTTTATAGTAAATGAGACAAATACACAAGCTTGTAGTGCTGATCATGGCCATAAGAGATGGATATTAGGCAAGTCTGAAGAGTGGAGACTTTTTATCGATAGTTCCTCCACAAATTTAAAAGCCGTCCTACTCCATGCAACGAATTCGAAACCATTAATTCGTAAGGCATGTTCTACTGAAACATATGAAATATTGCAGGTTATCCTGGAATAAGTTAACTATTCACAGCATCAGTGAAAAATTTGTTGTGATTTTAAAGTTGTTGCTATGTTGTGTGGATTGCAAAGTGGATACACAAAAATATGTGTTTCCTCTACAACTGAAAAACAAGGTTCAAAGAAAACCAGTACAAAATGGAAAAGTAGAACACGCGAGCTGAAATAACCTAATCTACAATAACGTAACCCAACCTAACCTTTATAAAAAAAATCTAGCAGGAGCGTAATCTTCGTATGTTTAACTCTTAAGGTGTTCTTAATGGCCTTGATATTAGAAAGCTAATGAAAGCTGGTTCCTTTGATGCTGTACTTATGGACGATGAGTTAATTAGATAGCTCAAAGGAATCATTAATGGGTTTGTTGGTAAAAATCGCTTGTGCACTTGTGACGTTGAACTCGTTTGAGAAACTTAGTGTCAATATTTTTCTCAAAGTACATTGCCTGCAGTTTCATTTCGACTACTTTAGCAAGCAGCGGGCTACCGAATCAAATTAGCAAGGTATCATTAAGTGTCCTTGCCTTTGGATTTTGGTAATTTGGTAATTTTGCACATACTGAAATATTTTGTAGATTGCTAAATATTGAATTATTTTATTTACTCATTGACTTACAGGTATAGAGGGAAAACAGCAGACGCAGTATTGGCTGAAATATAATGGTGGTCCAATCGTCTCAAACTGACACGATTTACGTTTATTCTTTAATACGTAGGAGCTTTTCAACTTCAGTGACCCCCGTAAAATTTCGTCCTTAAAATTTCTATAGAACATTTTAACCCTCTGCCTTTTTAATAAACTTTTATGAAACTCTTACGAAATTTATTTCTCATTAAATTTTACTAAAGACAGGAATTATTTTTGAAGTCGATTTATATATACTATTTCATGTAAAATAATTGCCTTTTTGACGAAAATATTGAAAATTTAACCCACTGTAAAAAAATTGTGATGAGGAGGAACTAAATCCTCTTGTGGTTATAGCCTAGACAGACGGCAGCCTATTTCCGGATTACCGAGTTAATTCGAATTAACTCGGGCATTAACTGCAGCTAATTCGCATTAACTCTATGAGTTAATTCTCAAAATAAGAGGATTAGGGCAATTTGCGATGGCAACACTGCTGAACATTTTCTATTGTGAATTTTTCTCGATCCATTTTACAAAATATTAGGTGTGTTCGCTAACAAAAAACTTTCAACAATTGTTAACAGTTTTCAACATGAAAAGTCTTGGCGAACAAATAAATCAAGCTGTCATT
Organism: Megamerina dolium; assembly: GCA_963854835.1. Taxonomy (NCBI): domain Eukaryota; kingdom Metazoa; phylum Arthropoda; class Insecta; order Diptera; family Megamerinidae; genus Megamerina; species Megamerina dolium. The sequence continues at coordinate 25,758,694 of OY978530.1, forward strand.
TACGAACTGTGAATGTCAATTAACAAGTTTCTGATAGTTTTCAGTTCACGTACTTCTTGTAGATTTTCTCATATCGAGAGTGATAGATGACAGAAATTGATAGTGATAGTAATGTAAGTGGACAGACCTAATAAAACAGCAATCAGCCGTTTAGTTAATCCGCAATACTACCGTCTGTCAGGTTATTATTTTATTCGGATTAAGTGCGCCGGTAATCCGGAATTAGGCTGCCGTCTGTCTAGGCTATTAGATAATCATGCATGAATACCAACGTTTGGAGTTGGTTTGGTTGAGGGCCTAAACAACAACCTTCAAATTGTTCCACCGTGTTATAATAAAATTCTATTTCATTTACGAAATTGAAATTCTACCACAATTTTTCAACAAAACGGGAAAGAGAGAAAAAGAGAGAAAGACAACTAAAAATAACGACAAGAATGCATTAAATAAGTCTGCAGTGGTTGGTGGAGTCACGAAAAAGAAAGGGCAGAAGAATAACACCCGTGTGTGTGTTTATGCTGGTGTGGGATGAAAATAACTACAGCAACAAACGTCCACAAAAGGAATAGAAAGAGCATTAAACTTTTAACGAATACACACATAGAGGGGTGGATGGGCGTTAGCGAATATCTACTAGAAAGTGACGCCATTGTTTTAATTTTCAATTCACATTTTTGTTGCTGCTACTACTACTGCCTTTACCAACCCTACTTAGTATCATTAAAAACTCCAACATTTTTTCCTTCTCTCTCTTGAGGAAACATATGTACATATTGAATTTCTGCGTTCTGCTGAACGATGAACGTCGATAGTAATGATTCCCTTACAGTTTGTTGTTGTTATAAACCTTTTTCTTTACTGTGCTTGAATAACAAAACGAGTTGATTAAGCGAATTAATGAATGTATATTTAGACTGAATGACCTATACTTCCGCAATCGCCTGTAACGCCTGCTTAATATTTTTAATTAAAAATATTCACTATTGTCTGTTGAAAAAAATATAACAAAATTGGAATTGGAAGTGGTTGTCAGGTAAACGGCAGCAGTTAAAGAAAGAAAAAGAGGTAAAGAGGCCGAAGGTAAAGAAAAATTTTAAATATGTGTAAATATATTCTTAGTCCCATCGTTAGTTTAGTCCGATCGTTCAATATTCACTTAGGTAAGTCCATCCGCCCATCCGTTTATCCATTTTTGCCACCATAGTACTCTGCTAGAAATAATTATGATTCAAGGGTATAGATATATCAAATATCGGCATGACCAATCCTTATTCAAATGGAATATTATCTTAATAATTTCGATTTAATGCATAAATAGGTAATAATAACCACTTCAGCAAAGCAGTGTTTGTTTTTTTTTTTTTTTTGCTTTTTCAATTTTTCTTGATTTTCTTCTATTTGCCCTAATAATTATTGGCGTATTTTACTTAAGAAATGCTCAAGAAATGAAGACAAAGTGCGTGATACGCATACTTTTTATATACCCCACACACTATGGGGTGTAGTACCATCCCGTATGATTATGTTTGTGCCTTCAATGAAAATCTAAATGAAATAACAACTATGTGACACAACGACAAACAAATATTAGTTTGTCGAAAACATGCGCGCACACAAAAATAGAGAAAGAAACGAGAAGCACAAATGAAAATGAAAATCCTCTTTGATCTTTTGCCGATGTTGATATTGCCTCTGTAATTGCTTAAATAGTATGATAATAACAACTGCTATAGCAAAAAACATCAAAAGAAAAATACCGACATGCATCATCATTGAAAAACAAAACGATAGTCACTTCGCTAGCGCTAAAAGAAATTTATAATACAAAATAAACAGCTATTTACGAAAAGAGAGGAAAGGAAAATTAAAATGTGTAGTACGTTTTGCGACGACAAAAACAGACTCAAATATTTTTTTGCTATACACGTAAGCACGTAAGTACAGATGTAATTTCCTTTTGTGGGTGTTGGCTATATGTTGGCTATAACTCCACCTTATACCTGTAAAATTTCTTCTAAAATTCTGCCAATATTTATAAATGGCATATAATATTTTCATTCGCTTTTATTTATTATATTTTTTGTTCCAAGGTATGTTATAGTTTAAACATTTTTAATAACATAAATTTAAAAATAAACATATGTAATCGAAGTTTTCATTGCTTTTGCAAACAGTATGTAGAAAGTGCAAAAATATTGGATGGATATGAATGAATATGTGGCATTCAAAAGTTCCGAGGGGTTTTTTGGCCGAGCATCTCTTCCATTACTGTTGTGTTTGTTAAATTTTAAGTATTAGAAGGGACCTACTTATTTTAGCCGGTTGCGAACGGCGGAACCTCTGCGACATTACTTTTTCTGAGCTTTGTCACAGAGTTAATTTAGAAGCCTTTCCATACCAAATTGTTACTGCCGGAAGAACTGCTATTTCCTTGCCGACAGGCGGGTACCGTTCGAAATAAAAATCTTTTCGATATTAAATTTGTTATGGTTCAGCCGGGGATTGAACCCACAATCTACAGATCAGAAGGCCAACACACTAACCACTGAGCTACGGCACCCATATATATAAAAATAAAAATATATGGCACTTATAAACCCCGAAGGGCTTTTTGGTCGAGTTTAGCTTCAAGTACTTAGGACAGTATTGGAAGGGACCTACTCATTTAGCTGGTTCCGACAGGTGGTACCGTTCGAAAGAAAAATCGTTTCGATATTAAATTCGTTATGCTTGCCGAGGATTGAACCCACCTCGGCCTGACCTACAGATCAAAAGGGCAACACACCACTGAGCTACGGCACCCACGCCGATTACGGAATAGCAGCAAGTGTGTGTCGACAATTGTATACCAAGAGAATCTTTACGACTCCAAAAAGTCTCGTGATACTGTGCAAATCTTTGGGCACAAATAAGTGAAAATATTAATTCGTATCGTTAGGACCGTTGAAATTTGTCTTATATATTTAAAGCACTTTTTCACTTTGGGTAGATACCTTTGTATATGTACTGAATTTCATATGATATATGGTATTATGAGTTTTTCCAGTTCGGGATATGTTGCTGCGTTCCTTGCGTTGCTTTTTGCTCGAAGGACCAATGTCATATTATTGGTTTTCGAATATGATGATCCCTGAATATGAACAATAGTGATCACCTGTGCATAGACTTCAGATCTGCATAAACTGTTTAGCTACATCCCACGGCATGGTAGATTGTCAGAGTCGACATAGCTGTGTTATATGCATAGAAAGACACAATACGCTTTTACATCGTGAAGACCAAACCATGAACCATGGTCATAACTCTGGAAATTACTTTAACCCCCTTTCCCCAGTATCCCGGCAAATGATCACCCTTACATAATACTACACAGTAGATTAATCCTTGTACTTCACACGCTAATTAAATACAATCCTGTTTTGCATCAGGTGCAAAAAAAATATCTGTCAGGCAAAAATTTCGAAAACTTGCACGCTCAATTTATGCGTATCGCATGACCCCAATTTCAAACTAAAAATTATTGATCTCTCTCGATCCTTTCATTTACAAAAAACATCTCTAATATACCCTTGACCGATAAATATTTCCACAAGAGCGATCAAGTTGATTTGCTAATCGGCGTAGATATTTGTCCAGAAATAATTCGAAAAGGAATACAGCATAACATTCTTGAACCCTCATTGCTCAAGAAACACTTTTCGGATGGATTCTTACAGGATCCATTAAAACAACTGTTCAAGCCCAACCCACAGTAGCTTCATGTTTTAATAAACTATATTTAGATGAACAACTTCTACGGTTTTGGGAATTTCACGAAGTTCCACAAAAACAAATTCAAGAAAATTCAGATAAAATCTGTAAAGAACATTTTACGATGCCCACACGACCCAATAATGAAGAAAGATTGTACGTAGCCCAGCCCTCCAACGCTGCATATTCCCACGAAATCAATATCGAAAGGTCAAGGTATAGCGCTTCAAATCAATTTGGAAGAACTAAAATTTCTCGTTTTAAATGACCACATAAAAAAAAAATAAATATGTGGCACTTAAAGCCCCAAAGGGCTCATTGGCCGAGCTTCTCTTCCATTACTGTTGTGCGTCTTAAATTTGGACAGTATTAGAAGGGACCTACTTATTTTAGCCGGTTCCGAACGGCAGAACACTTGTGACATCACTTTTTCTGAGCTTTGTCACAGAGTTCTTTAAGAAGCTTTTTCATGGCAAGTTGTTACTGTCGAAAGAATTGCCAATTGCTTGCCGACAGGTGGGTACCATTCGAAAGAAAAATCTTATCGATATTAAATTTGTTATGCATCAGCCGTGTATTGAACCACGACCTACAGATCAGAAGGCGAACACACTAACCACTGAGCTACGGCACCCACATACTAATTCAAAATTTGCAGAAAACAGTCACCTCTGCCCTCTATGTAGAGGCTCCCACGCACTAAGCAAATGCCATCAATTGAAAAAAAAGAACATAGAAGAACGGCTTTATGTAGTACTCGTTTCTAGATACTGTTCGAATTGTTTAGCCGCCTCTCACCAACAGTAATAATCATCACTGCCATCATGTCACGTTCCACCAACCGTTCATCCGCGCTCACTCACGTATCGGCTCGTCCTACCTGATGCCTTGGATGTCAATGATACCTCGCTCGTCTCATTCGACACGCATTCATTCGAGTGATGACATGTGGGGAAGACCTATCTCGTCTCTCTCTAATAGTCCGACTATGCTTACTGTGGAGTGGTCACAATTAATCTCTTAGAAGCTGCTCCATGGTAAATTGTTACTGCCAGAAGAATTACCAATTGCTTGCCCACAGGTGGGTACTGTTCGAAAGAAAAATCTTTTCGACATTACATTTGATTGTTTCAGCCGGGGGTTGAACCCACAACCTACAGATCAGAAGGCCAACAATGTAATGGAAGAATGGAAGAGTAGCTTGGCCAAAGAACCCTTCGGGGCTTTAAGTGTCACATGTTTATTTTTATTTTATTATTTTTATTTTATTTTTAATATGTTTTGTAAGCTTGTTTAATTTTACCACTTATGCGCTTTCATTACTTAATTGCGTACGTTTTTTTTGTAACAAATATTCACCTTTCTTTGAAATCAACACCATGATTAAGGCTGCCTGCATGACATCGACCTAACGACAAGATGGATTAAGGCCGAATTAAATTTTAAAATACCATCGAAAAAAGTATGCCCAAAAAGCATAATGTGCTCTTCGGCCTATGTAGGTGCAAGGAATTAAATTTTCGACATTGGAAAACTGTTGGTAGTTTTGTTTTAATTTCATAAACAATTAAAAGACCATGGTAGAATTTGTTTGATTTTAATGCTAAAATAATAATAAAATGCTAATAATCAAATTCACTTTGGGGCGGTGCATCTCAAATATTGAGATAATTCAACGTGTACAATTTAGAATTCTTAGAACTATTTGCACAGCTCCTTGGACAAGGACCTCCAGATTGCCAACATTACTCTGAACGACCAAAAAATTAGTAAGAGAGTTCCTTAAGCTCAAATACAACAAATGTATGAAAAGAAAAAATATATTAAACATTGTGTAATCCCTTACGACTACATTATGTGCTCTACATACAGTGAGCGACAAAAGTCTACGTACGGCGACCATTTCTGCTATCTGACATGTCCAAAAGCATAATGAAAAGAAGTAATGATGCAATTTTGTTTTAAATATGTTTTTATTATTACATAGCAAAAATTATCTTATTTCATTAAAAACTTAACAAGTTATTAACATAAAACGAAAAAAATTCAATGACAGAAGTCTACGTACGATTTGAAAATCAAAAGGAAATACTTTGATAAGGCACTAAAAGTTAAAATAAGTCGTCGTTTAATATTTGGTTGAGCATCTATAACTGCTTGCAAACGTCGGGGCATTGAAACGACTAAATTTTCGATTTCAAGGGCCGTTATTTGTTGCCATTTCTGTTGCAGCTTCTCTTTTAGTACTAGGGCACTAGTAATGTGATGTTTCCGTATCTTCCGCTCCAAAAGCTCCCAAACGTGTTCAATAATATTTAAGTCTGGGCTTTGAGGAGGTGAATACAGTTGTTGTGGAGCGTAGTAAAGCAGCCAGTCCCTCACGATGTGGGCGGTATGTTTTAGATCGCTATCCTGTTGGAAGATCCAACTCTCACCAAGGCATAGTTTATCAACCGATGCTTTTAAGTTTTGTTTCAAAATAGATTTATATTGAAAGCGATCCATGTTACCCTCCACAAATACCAAATTTCCAACTCCAGATGCAGCGACAGCGCCCCAAACCATTACACTCCCACCGCCATGCTTCACCGTAGGAACTAAGTGTTTCGGGTTCATTGCGGTATTTGGTTTTCTCCAAATTTTGGCTCTACCGTCACTTCCAAATAAATTGTATTTTGACTCATCTGTAAATAATACTCGTTTCCAGAAATCAATTCCCTTGTCTAAATGCTTTTGCGCGAATTCCAAACGAAGTTTGCGATATTTTTCACTTATATACAGTTTCCTACGCGGAGTTCTGCTGTGAAACCCATAATTATTCAAGGCTCTTTGAACTGTTCGTGGATGCACATTTGTATTTGACCTAGTTGCTAGCTCTGCGGCCAACTTAGTGCCTGCCACTTTCGGATTTTGATCCACTTCTTTCAAAATGAACGATACATCTCTGCGACTCAGCTTTTTGGGAGACCACTACGCGGTTTATTTTCAAGACTATTCGTTTTTTTGTAGTTATTGAATATTGTTTGAACTGTTGATTTTATTAAATTTAATAAGCTTGATATTTCACCTTACAATTTGTTTTCATTTCTATACTTTACTACTAAGTTTCGCAAATCAATTGATATTTCTTTACGGGAAGCCATTGTCACAACCACGAACTTCTGGAAACAGCCAAAATACAACTAAATGCAATCCAAGTATGTCTATTACCAAGCAAAACAGCAAAATGTAACTAGCGGTACTTTCCCGTTATTGCGTCGCAACACACAACAAAAAAGAAGCGTGGAATGCGCGCCGTATGTAGACTTTTGTCATTGAATTTTTTTCGTTTTATGTTAATAACTTGTGAAGTTTTTAATGAAATAATTTTTGCTATGTAATGATAAAAACATATTTAAAACAAAATTGCATCATTACTTATTTTCATTATGCTTTTGGACATGTCAGATAGCCGAAATGGTCGCCGTATGTAGACTTTTGTCGCTCACTGTATATACTTTGACCAATATACATATCCTTGACTTTTACAAAGCAAATATAACTTGTCCATCAAAGGTTCATTACTAGTAAACATTGTTATATTATTTTTAATTTCAAATTAATACTAAAATGTAATTGATCTACACCCTGGTGTTGTCGTTGTTGTTAGTCATTACTGCTCAATGCAACCCTAATTCAAGCTCACCTTATTATCCTATGTTCCACTTTGACGCTTATCTTTATTTGTACATATGTACTGTTACTCTATGTACTTTATATTTTAAGTTCTTTATATATATTGTATAATATATCACGTTATAGTAAGTAAAGAACCGCCGAACAATCAACCACGTGTTTCTCTCTACAAAGCTGCTAACAGTTGTTATTTTTATAAAATTCAATAAATAAAGCGTAATTAGCGTTATTTTAATTATTTATTTTATATCATGAAAAAAATGGCTAAAATCGCTTTTAAAAATGTTTTATTTTTATATTTATGTACGATAAAAGGAGCAGATATTCAAAGAACTTTATCCACCAGTGAAGTATCGAAAGAACAAATTGTAAATTTTGTTTTTACAACTCTCTTCACTATTTCCTCAATTTCAATAAAATCTTTCGACGAATAACAAAAATTACACTAGAACTAGTTCCCACTCGGAATATGATAATATTTGTAACCTCTTCGGATGTAGTCAATCTCAGTACCCTCTTTACAATGTTAGTTAAATATACATTTAACATCAAATTTGGCAACAAAAAACTCATATCCAATCACATCAAATACATGTAAAAAAAACAATATGTTATCTCTTGATGTACTATCTCCTTCTATGCCATGGAGCGTACAATGCGCTTCTCCTGCTGGAACACCAACAGCTACAACATCAAAGCAAACAAATAATGGCCTTTCTACTAAAGTGCATGACCCCCAGTAATAAAAGCAACTAGTGCGATGACTATTACAGAACCAGTTGCTGTTCAAACTCGAATTGATCGCTACATTACTGTAGTAAAGTGAAATAGAAGTCCCCAAAATTCAAAACAAATGAATTCAACAAAAATTCAGAAACAGAACACTACCCCTATTAGTTCGGAAAATAGATACGCACTGCTTTCAAGTGATAAAAGTGACGAAAATATTATCCCCAAGAAAAATTTCAAACCCTCACCCATTTTCTTAAGAGAACGTAACTGAGATAAGTTGATTTCCAGAGTAACAAGCCGCATAGGAGTAAAGAATATCCACGTTGTGCCTATTCGCAAAGGCCAAATTGAAGAACCGAAAGTGCAAATCTATAGCGAAACTCATTATCGCAAAGTAATTGCATAATTTTATGCTGGAAAAAAGAATTACTACACATATCAGCTAAAAAGTTTCAAGCTAAGGGTTTCAAGCCAAAACGGCATTCAACATTCTCAACAAGAACAATATACCTCAACCGTTATATCGCATTGAACTTCAACCTAAAACAAAAACCCTAATAAAAAGTGAAGTACACCCCATATATAAAATTCGATTTTTATTGCATCGCAAAATCACATTCGAAGAACCCCATATGAGAACTTGACTTCCTCAGTGCAGCAACTGCCAAGAGTATGGACATACTAAGACATATTGTACCTTGCCAGCTGTTTGTGTGATTTGTGGAGATCTTCATATATCAAACATATGGCCAAAATCTAAAGGCGATGCAAGCATGAAAAAATGCAGCAATTGTGTAGGTAATCACACCGCAAATTATAGAGGTTGCCCCGTATATACAACAATCCTAAAGCTAAATTTCTCCTCTAGCAAACAACCTTTAAAACCAGTTGAGCAAACTCAGATAGCCAACTCAAGTCAGAGACAAAATTTTGATGCAACACAATTCTTCTCTGCAATCCCAAACAAGAATCAAACCAATTCATACGCTAATGTTTTAAAACAACACCCACACCAACAAAGCAATGTAAATAATGAGCACCCACTGCCCACCCAACAGCCAAGTACCCTTGAACATTTGCTTTAAACACGAATGCAGAACATGAACCAATTCATCAACTCAATGCAAACAATGATGCAAGAAATGGTGAAAAATTAATCGATGTTACTCCACACATTGCTATCCAGACCATAAATACCATGAGTTGTCTCAAGATATGCCACTGGAACGCCAACGGCTTAACCCAGCACTGTTTAGAGCTAATTCAATTCCAACCATGTACCTTAAATGTAATCTTAAATGGTCAACCGACATATTGGCAGACGGACAAGATGAAAATACCCGATCTCATAGACTTTGGAGTCGCCAAAGGCTTGCAGATGGAAAATATCTCCACAGAGTGTAATTATGATCTATCATCTGACCAATCACCCACGGTAATATCTATAAAATCACCAAGCCCCCAAGGCAAATGCGTTAGAAAGAAAATAGACTGGTTTAAATTCAAGAAATATATAAATTCCCATCTTCTTCTAAGCACTGTATTAAGAAATGGAAACGATGTAGACTCAGCACTCGAAAAATTCAACTAGCTGCTCTTATTGGCTCTCAGCTCAGCCACCTGCACAAGGGTATGCAGCAATCAAACTATAGCCCATACACACCAGCCGACATTGAATTGCTAGTAAGACAGAAATGACTCCGAAGGCAATGGCAAGAATTCAGATCACCGAATCTGAAAACACAGCTACAGCACTGCACTCGAAAGTTAAAGCAAGCCCTAAAAAAAAAAACAACAAAGAGTTGGAAGATCACATAGCCAAATTAACACCTGGTGAAAAGTCAGACTACTCTTTGTGGAAATCAGTAAAAACCTTAAATCGGCCAATTCTCACTGATTCCCCCATCCGTTTGAGTGACGGTAATTGGGCTAGAAGCAACTGTAAGAAGGGTTTGGCTTTTGCAAGCCACTGTCCAATCCACCCTCTTCACAGTCCTCACTACCAAAATTAACTTCTCAACCTTGCTCAATAACTTACTTACTTACTTATGTGGCCATAACAACCGAATATCGATTTAGGCCGAAAATAACATGCTTCGCCAGCCATCTCTGTTTTTCGCTAGCTGGCGCCAGTTAGAAATTCCAAGCGCCGTCAGGTTCTCCAGTACTTGGTTTTTCCACAGGAGGTTTGGTCTTCCTCTTCTGCGTCGTCATCCAGTGGGTTCCGAATATAACACCTTCTTAGCTGGAGCGTGTTCTTCCATTCGCTCGACATGACCTAGCCAGCGCAGCCGCTGGATTTTGATGTGCTTTATTATAGCTGTATGTCAATATCGACATACAGCTCGTACAGCTCATGGTTGTACCTTCTTCGGTACTCTCCACCAACGCAAATAGGCCCAAAGATCTTGCGGACTTTTCTCTCGGAAACTCCAATCATTCGCTCATCGGAGGTGGAAATTGTCCAGGATTCAGCGCCATATGTTAGGACAGTCATGATGAGAGACTTGTAGAGTGTAGTTTTCGTTCTTCGAGAGAGGGCTCGACTTCTCAATTGCTTACTTAGCCCAAAGTAGCACCTGTTTGCAAGAGTGATCCTTCGCAATATCTCCAGGCTGACATCATTACTGCTGTTAATGCTGGTTCCAAGATATACAAAGTCCCTTACTACTTCAAAAGCGTAGTTGTCAACAGAGACGTGCTGTCCAAGACGCCGGGACTCTTTGTTTGTTGACACTAGATACTTCGTCTTGCCCTCGTTCACCGTGAGACCCATCCGACGCGACTCTCTTTCTATTATGTCGATATCGTCGGCATACACTAACAGCATGGCACTTTTGTTGAAGATAGTGCCATTATGTCGTAGAACAGCAGCTCGATTATTTTCTCCATAATAAGATTGAAGAAGTCGCACGATAACGAATCACCTTGTCTGAAACCCCGTTCGGTTCTAAACGGTGCGAAGAGGTCCTTCCCAATTTTCACTGCACAACAGGAGTTATGCAGTGTCATTCTACAAAGTCGAATGAGCTTTGCAGGAATACCGAACTCAGACATTGTTGCGTAGAGGTAATCCCTTACCGGACTGTCGAAAGCGGCTTTATAATCAATAAATAGGTGGTGTGTGTTGATCTGTTTTTCTTAGGTCTTCTCCCGGATTTGGCGCAGTGTGAAAATCTGGTCGATGGTAGATTTACCAGGTCTGAAGCCACACTGATAAGGTCCAATCAGGTTGCTGAGCATAGGCTTCAACCTTTCACACAGTACGCTCGATAGAACCTTGTATGCGATGCTCAGGAGACTTATTCCACGGTAGTTGGCGCAAATTGTGGGGTCTCCTTTTTATGTACAGGACAGAGAACACTGAGCCTCCAATCATCAGGCATGCTTTCATCCGACCATATTCTACTTATGAGCTGGTGCATGCAGGCGAGCAGCTCATCGCCTCCGCTTTGCTGTTCTTCAGCCTTAAAATGGCCGTTTCAACCTCATCATAGTCGGGTGGTGGAACATCAACACCATCATCTGTAATTGGGGTTATCGAGCAATCTGCTTCACTGGCGGAATTGTTCGTAGCATCGCCATTCAATAACATGGAAAAGTATTCCCTCCATAGGCTCAGTACACTCTGGACATCTGTAACCAGATTCCCATATCCATCACGACAAGAAGAGGCTCCGGGATTTAAACCGCCACTTAGGCGCTTGATATTTTCGAAGAATTTCCGAGTCTCATTCTTGTCGGTACACATCTCTATCTCCTCACACTCGCGTCTTTCCAACTCCCTCTTCTTGCTCCTTTTCTCTCTATACCGCTCCTTAACAGCTCGCGTTGCGCCTGCAAGCAGGGTTTTTCTGTAGGCGGCGTCTTTCTCTGCGGTAGCGTCGCGACACTCCTGATCATACCACTCATTCCTCAGAGGCCGGTAGTAACCGATTACCTCCTCGGCAGCAGTAGTCATGGAGTGCGATATATGTATCCACCGTGCGCATGTATCATCAAGTGGGGGAGTGTTCTGCATAAGCAGATCCGATAGTCGAGTGGAAAATGCATCTGCTGTCTCTGGTGATCGCAGCTTACTGACTTCGAGCTTTCTCTGTGTGGGACTTCTCTTGTTATTTGCGACACATAAACGTGTGCGCACCTTACCTGCAATAAGGTAGTGATCCGAGTCGATGTTGGCACCACGGATCGATTTCACGTCCATCACACTGGAATCATGCCTTCCGTCAATCACCACATGCTCAATTTGATTTCTTGTTCGTTAATCTGGAGACAGCCATGACGCTTTGCGGATGTCGAGATGCTGGAATCTGGTACCACCAATTACCATGTTTCGTGCTGCGGCGAAGTCGATCAGCCTCATTCCGTTATCGGAGGTGTTCTGGTGGAAGCTGAATTTTCCGACAGTTGGACCAAAGGTACCTACCTTGCCCACCCTGGCATTAAAGTCGCCAAGAACGATTTTGATATCATGGCGGGGGCAGCGGTCATAAGCTTCTTCGAGGCGCTGAAAGAAGCTCTCCTTGGTCACATTGTCCTTCTCATCCGTCGGAGCGTGGGCACATATAAGGCTGATGTTAAAGATTTTTGCCTTGATGCGGATTGTGGCCAGCCGTTCGTTCACAGGCGTGAACTGTGAGACAAGATGTCGTAGTCTCTTGCTGACCAAAAATCCACATCCTAATTCGTGCCTTTCAGCAAGGCAACTGTAGTAGATGTCACAGGAGGCTCGTTTGGAGCAGCCCTGTCCATCGCATTTCCTGGAGAGCGGTGATGTCAGCTCTGTATTTTTCGAGGACATCAACCAGCTGGATAGAGGCACCCTCCCTATAAGAGGACCGGACATTCCATTGCTCAATAACGCTCAAAATTAAAAAGGACATATTCAAAGCAAAGATTTAAACCCAAAAAAAATCACCTGGTCCAGATAAAATTACCGGTAAAATGATAAAAGAGCTACCTCCGGCTTCAGTAATTCATCTCATGCACATTTTCAATGCTATCCTTCGTATTAAACACTATCCCAAATGCTGGAAAACTTCAAAAATTATTATGATAGCAAAACCAGGAAAAGACCCTACAAAAGTTGCATCGTACAGACCTATCAGCCACCTGCCTCTACTCTCTAAAGTATTCGAAAAGCTCCTTGTAATGAATATAACTCCATTTATTAATCTCAACCAACTGATTCCTCAACATCAGTTTGGATTTAGAAAACAGCACGGCACAATAGAACAAGTCCACCGCATTGTAACTCTGATAAGGAACACTTTAGAAGAAAAAAAGTATTGCTCAGCTGTCTTTCTTGATATCACTCAAGCTTTCGATAAAGTATGACACGATGGCCTTATTTACAAACTCAAACTATTACTGCCTGCAAATGTCTCCTCATTGCTTAGTAGCTACCTCACGAAAAGACAATTTCTCGTACATCACAAGGATTACACAACAAATCCATTCACGCTGGCGTTCCTCAAGGAAGCGTTTTGGGCCCCTTACTATATCTCTTATACACTTCAGATATGCCCAACAATAACTATACATTCATATCGACCTTTGCTGATGATACGGCAATATTGTGCTCTCGCTCTAACCCCATAGAAGCTACTAAACTCCTGCAGACTCATGTCGATTCTCTCGAAATCTGACTAGCAAAATGGCGTATAAAAGTCAATGAATCAAAGAGCGTACATGTAACCTTCACGCTAAGGCTAGATACATGTGCCCCACTTAATATTAATGGCCAATCAGTTCCACAATGTTCCTCAACAAAGTACTTGGGTATTCACCTCGACAGAATGCTGACATGGAAAAATCACATAGAGGCAGAGAAAACTCAGATCAAGCTTAAAATGAATCAGTTATGGTGGCTGTTACACAAAAGATCAAAGTTGAATCTCGAAAACAAAGTGCTATTATATAAAGCAATCCTGTAGCCAATCTGGACTTATGGTATTCAGTTTTGGGGCACCGCATCTCCCTCAAATATCAAAAAATTGCAGCGAATACAATCCAAGTGTCTGCGAGTTATTGTAAACGCGTCTTGGTATATGAGGAACGTTAACATCCATCGAGATTTAAATGTACCCTCAATTTCTGAGGAAGTTACAAAGTCCTGCAGAAGCTACATTCAAAAATTACTAGGCAATTGTTGCTGAGCACAGGCCATCGACGTTTAAAAAGAAATGACACATTGAATACGCTGTGTAATTACTAAACCTCGCGTCTTTACAAATTGTGATGGAACAACCGGAATATCACATAATTTTAAGTTAGTTTGTAAGATTTGAACACTTATCATGAGTTTCTCCGAATGGCAGAAAGATTCAATAAATTCTTACTATTTAAACAAAAAACAAAAATATATACATCACTATTGTTATTTCTGTCATAAAATATAATACGCAATAACAAACACTATTAAAAATAACAAATATTAATATCCAAATGTCGCAGCAAAACATAATGTCGGTTATCGTGGTTTCACATATACCCTATACCATAGATAAGAATTTTACGGCGTATTCATTCATTATTATTAAATGTAAGAAATCAATTTAACTTCAAAAATCTATAAAATGACATATGCGTTTATATTATTTTAAATACGTAAGTAATATAAATCCGTATCTTAAACAAAACAGTATTTAGCCTGCTTTTGAAAATGTTATCATTATTTTAAAATGCCGCTTATCATATCGAAGGGTGTAAAACAAAGCAGTCATCCAGTGAACAACAAAACCAATAACCAAACTTTTATTCTTTTTATCACGCTTTTATTGTTTAAAATTTTTTTTGCATTTCCTGAATTTGTTATTGTTCTGCTTTGAGAAATTCATGTATATTTGACCAGGCAGTTCACATAAAGAAACGCACATACTGAAAATTTTTTTTATAAAAAGAAACTGCAATATCTAGTTTTGGTTTACCCCGCTTAACTCAGAAATATATGTCTGCATAAATGGTCGAAAAACCCTTCATTCGAGGATTTCGAGCAAAGAAAATAAAAAAAAAGAAATATAATCACTTTGGATTTGCTAAAGGTTCCATTACAATTCTGGTTAGACTTTTTAAGTTAGACCAAATATAAATAACTTGGAAATATTGAAAAAAATCACTTTTATCACTGTGTGCACACAAAACGGTAAAAATTTGTAACTTTCAGAGCATATTGCAAGAAATTTTTTTGGAGATATTTGATTCGCTGGTGATGGGGAATTGTATTTACTTTCGTTAGGTAGCAAAAACTTACCTGTACCTTGTAATTTGATTTTCGAATTAATCTCCAAAGTCGACATATTTTACCCCTGTGTGCAACAGTTTGAGCACACATCGAGAAAATTGTAATTTTAGCTCAAAAATAAAATCATAAAATATTATTAAAAAAACAATGCACAAAATCAAGGACGTCAAAGTTTGTATAACTTTTCTTATAATAATCATTACAAACGGAATTTTTAAAAAGTAGAAGAGGACGCCTTATTAAAAAAGAGTAAGACCATTTAAAAAGCAATTATTTTTCATATGGACTTTACTCCTTTACTTTACTCTCCTTCCTGTCTTGCGATAACGCAACACAGCAAATCAACCACCCACCACCCAACCAATCAACTATCAATCTAAAATATTTCCAGTCATAATTTACTTTCATTTTCATGTTTGATTTAATCAGCCAATAAATGTAAACCCAATCTCAACCAATAAAACATAATTGAATTATCATCATTATGGCCAATAATATTCGAAGAGACACCACCACGACCGGCGCCAACGTGACTATATTTGTATACTTATAAATTGACCATTGAACCAATCATTACATCATCATGGACAACTATTCACAAACGACTAAATGTCAGTACTTGCTTGTTGGTTCGTTCGTTGATTAATTCGTTTGCATGCTTGTGGCCGTATGGTTTCCTTTACCATATCAATACTGACCCATTATATACATTATCAAAGTATTACATATAATATTATCTACTATCTACTACTCACCATATATTATTTGTTAGCAAAACGCTTCGATTCTTTGGTTCGATGATTGAAGGTTTCACAATTCACAATCTGATTAGCATTCATGTGATAACATATTGTTATCTCTTGTACTTTTTTTTTCATATCGTAACGAATTTACATTTTTTTCAATATTTGTTGGTTTCGTCCGTTTCCGCTTCCATTAGTGCAAGGATGGAACGAAGCATAGCGGTTGGTCAGACATAATAAAAGTGTATTGGAAATAAAAGAAAAATAGAGATAGGGGGTTTCACCATACTATACGCATAGAAGGGGAATAATCAAGTGGAATTCTGCGGAAAATTTGGCATGCGAGAAAAACGAAACCACATGTTTCTTTTTGTGAGGTACAACTTTAAATTGTAATAAAATAATGAAATTCCATAATTTCCAACGGAAATTTGGCTTTATCAGAAATATAATTTGATGCCATTGCTGTTTGAATATAACTTCGGGCATTTGCAAGTCCAATTTTCGACCACTTTTTCAAGCCGTATCTCCGCAATGGTTCGCAAAATGTTGTGTTCCAAGTCGTCCAAACTGTACGGTATATTCGCATAAACCTTTACGTAACCGCAAGGGATATAATCCATAGACGTTAAATCGTTCAAACTCGGCGGCCAATCGATCGGCCCATTTTGAACACGTTCAGCAAATGTTTACTTCAATAGGTAGTTTTTTGACACGCTGTATGATACGTGGCGCCGTCATTCCATACAATTTGGGGGACGAAATAATCGGCACCATGGCTCCATATCATTCGACGTTCTTGCCGTTCCCATTTTTAGAGCAGAAGGGACCACCGGACCATGAAGCACACCAAAGTGTGAGTTTTTGCAGATGTAATGGCGTCTCGTGAATCCCTCTTCAGTATAAATGCAGCAATTTAGTTTATTGACAGTGTTTAAAAAACTGCAATAAATTTTATTTCATTTGTTTTTGATTCTGCTTATGCTTCTGAATAAAACAGCAGTTCCAGTCGGTTCCGTCGGTTTGCAAATTTTCATTTTGCTCTGCTTTTGATCAGTATCATAAGTCAAAACAGAAGCAATATCTTTGTTTTTGCAAGTCGTCAGCAGTCGTAGTCAATTGTGCTTTGGTTTTGCTCCTTCTTTCTTGATAAATTCATATACAACATATGTATATGTACATATATTAATTATTAGTTCTTTCATATTGAAAAATTAAAAAACGAAAATAAAATATACAAAGTGTACCTTAAATATATATTGTACAAGTATACATACTAAAATAAAAATAAGAAAATTATTATTTATTACTTTATTATTATTGAAAAATAATAAAAAAAATCGAAAGTAAAAGTAAAAAAGTTTCCATATCTTATCATACATAAAAAAAAATATTATATACTAAAATATTACATTCATCCACATACATTATCATATAAGCAAAAATACTATAGATAAGACAACCAGACATACGCGGACAAATTTTTACGCGAATAATTTCAAATGTCAGCAATGCATTTATATATCAATATAAATATCAGTAGAAATATTGATATTTCGTCCATTTTATGCATTTTCATTTAATTCTTGGAAATTCTACACAATTATCAAACAATATCCAGCACAAATATGTTATTAGTTAGTGAAGATGAAATCGTTCGCCCATCAGATTCCGTTGCCAATTGATGGTCAAAGAAATCTATATGGAAACCCAAATTAAATTTTAAAGACACTATGTCGAATGCATTTCGAAGTCCTAATCCTAATCCAGGTTTTGGAGCCACGACCAACGCCAATTTGTGCGTTGAAACAGCAAAAATTAGCAATGATTACTCAGAAAGAGAAGCAGTTCCGGGTCCAATATTATATTTTTTATAAGTCAGTGCATCTTCATAATTTTGAGTTCCTGACCTATATATGTTATTCCACAAAATGTAAAATCTTTCACGAATCGCTACTTTGAACATACATAGATAGATAAAGCTTCTTGTAGTAACTTTAATACTTAATATAATGTTCGGCTTTTTTTTTAATGTATGTTTAAAAATTTCCATCTCTTTAATAAATCTTCATTTATTAGTAGAAAATTTGAAACTATTTCAGGTTTCTAGCTGTTTTCTGCATCATTTAATAACTTTTTTCTCGTTCTAAAGGGGCGTATTTTTCCATATATTCCTTTTCTTTATATGAAATTTCAATAATCTACTATCATTTTTCTGCTTTTTATACCCTGCATACTGTAATATGCAAGGAATATTCATTTCGGTCAGATGTTTGTAACCACTTGAAGGAATCTCCGGAGATATAGAAAAGTATATATATTCGAGTGGGTGCCGTAGCTCAGTGGTTAGTGTGTTCGCCTTCTGATCTGTAGGTCGTGGTTCAATCCCCGGCTGATGCATAACAAATTTAATATCGATAAGATTTTTCTTTCGAATGGTACCCACCTGTCGGCAAGCAATTGGCAATTCTTCCGACAGTAACAACTTGCCATGAAAAAGCTTCTTAAAGAACTCTGCGACAAAGCTCAGAAAAAATGATGTCACAAGTGTTCTGCCGTTCGGAACCGGCTAAAATAAGTAGGTCCCTTCTAATACTGTACAAATTTAAGACGCACAACAGTAATGGAAGAGAAGTTCGGCCAATGAGCCCTTTGGGGCTTTAAGTGCCACATATTTATTTATTATTTTATATATATTCGTGATCAGCGTCGCTTTATTTTTCGATTTAACGATAACTTGAGCAAATATTGAGCTATTTTGAAGAAATTTGGCATAAGTATGGAGGGGATTGATATTGGGCATGATCGGTCACTAGCCACGCCCACACCAAGCATTCAAAGCGACTAACCTCGGAATTTTCAAAATCTTTAATTTGCTATAACTCACTTAGTATACCATTTGAGACAACAATATTTAGCACATAGCGTTATATTATACTGCTACATAACCTTGCCAGAAATGGGCGATTCACGCCTACTTTTTATAGTAGATCCCATACAAAGTGTCTGTACTTCTTTTAAATTGAAACAGCTGTAACTTCTACAATCTTCTGTCTAGAATAACCATAATTGACACTTAGATTAACATGGCAGTCGGAAATAATATGGCAGCGTCCCACCCCCACTTTTTATTAGGGCTCCCATACAAAGTCGAGGGAATTAAACTAAAACTTTTAAGCTCCATAACTTACAAACCCTAGATATAGATAGATAGATTATTTTATTAAACAGCCTTAAAAATATACATATATATCCTAAAACTATTTAACAAAGAACTTACGACATTGACTCAAAGGTCGTCTGTCGGAAAATATAATTATACAATAAAATTGTTTAATAAAATACAATTATACAGAGTAACAAAATAACACAGATTGGTTGACAAAAGAAATGCACAAGGCTAATTATATTCGTTTACAATTAAGTTTCTATATTTCAACGCATCAGTAACAAACCAAACCAGACCATTCCATCCTCCCGGGCCTATTCCATTCAATCTATCAATAACTTCATCTTGGTCTAGGTAAAGTTGTCCAAAATATCGGTATCGGACTCGTTTCAATCTTCCTAAAAAGTGGGCTATTGTTTCTAATTCGTCCAAGCTGCAAAGAGTGCATTTTGAATTCTTGTTGCCTTCAATATAAATAAGGTCACATCTAGCCTTCAAAATCCAAGATATTTTATCTACAGTATCATTTATGTAACTTTTACTAATATTGTGATCTAACTCTTTGTATACTCGTGAACTTTTCAGAGCTCTTTCCCATAATCTCTGTTTGTTCGTCAAGTTCACATTAGAGAGTAATATGCCTATGTTATTATTCCACAGTCTTATCCGAAATGTCATATATCAAGTCAATATTAAATTTTCTTCCTAAGTCCTGCCCAAAAGATTTGTCTTTTTACAATAATTTTTTAAAGTCTATGTGGTAGTCTAGCAGCATCGTAGTCAAATTAAGTATTGTAAATATATTTAAGGTGAAGTTGTCAAGTGCATAAATGACAATTTGGAAGACCTGTTTCCAAAAGCAGACAGTATGACGGTGCTTTTGTAGGTAGGCGCAATATTTTTTTCAAAAAGTAGAACTGTGTTCTATCTACTTCTTCAAACACTTCAAACCCCCAAATTTCGGCTGCCTAACTTTGTATTGCCCTTGTTACTGCCAAAAAAAGGTTCCATTTCGCTGACAATTTTATTCTTTCTTTGGCCAGGAACGTTCTCCACGTAGCGTTTATGCTGTTTTTTGCTAAGTTGCTTCTCTGTAAAACATGTTTCTTAAAACTCAATTTTGTTGTCATTTTTACACCTAAGTAACTGTATTCTTACAAATCATTTAGCGTAGAACAACGAGATTTAAGGTATGGATTAGTATCGTAAGAGCAACTAGGTTCAGACGAAATGGGCACTCCACGCCCACTGTTTATAGTAGCCTCCATACAAAATAACTGAAATTCTTTTAAATTGAAACAGCTGTAACTTCGGCAATCTTCTGTCTAGAATAACCATAATTGACACTTAGATTAATATGGTAGTCGAAAATAATCTGGCAGAAAATCAGTGTGCCACGCCCACTCGTTCTTGGGTCTCCCATACAAAGTTGCGGAAATTAAAAATGTTAACGGTTATAACTTGCAAACTATTCATCGTAGAACAACTAGATTTAAGATATGGATTAGTATTGTATGAGCAAATATACTCACAAGAAATTGGCCAGCCACGCCCATTGTTTATAGTGGCTCCCATACAGAATGACTGAATTTCTTTTAAATTGAGATAGCTGCAGCTTCTGCAATCTTCTGTCTAGAACGATCATAATTAATACTTAGGTTAATATGGTAGTTGTACATAATCTGGCAAAAAATCAACATGCCACGCCCACTTCTTAATGGGGCTACCATACAAATTTGCAAAAATTTAAACCGGTATAACTTACGATCTATTCAACGTAAGACAACCAAATTTAAGGTGTGGATTAATATTGAAAAATTAATTGGATTTACAAGAAAGAGGTAAGCCATGCCCACTTTTTACATACATACTCATATCCATACGCATGCCCATATGCACATCTATGTCTACACACATACCTTTACCCCATGCATACCACCGTATACCTCTCTACTACATCTTACATGGTACACCCTTGCACACACTACTGAAGATATATTCCTTCATATTCATGCATTTCTATGCTCACGCACGAAAAATGTAAATACTCATATGCACATACACCCTCGATCGTGTCCACGAAATGTAACTACTCACACACATATATACACACAGGTGTCACCAAGTGTGGTGACACCCGTAGGAGAGGAAGCAGTGATAATCGACGAGGCGGAGATAATAATGACGGCGGAGAGGTTCGGTAACACAAAGGCGCCTGGACTTGATGGTATCCCGAACAAGGCGCTTAAGATCGCCGTTAAACATAATAGGAAGGTTTTCGCTAAGCTTTATACGAGTCGCTTGAATGAAGGGGTTTTTCCGAAAGTGTAGAGCGTCTAGTCCTACTTCAGAAACCGAATAAACCGGCAGGTGAGCCGAGTGCATATCGACCACTATGCATGATCGACACGATGGCCAATATACTGGAGAGGCTGATCTGCACACGTCTGAAGCATCATCTAGAAGGTGAGTCGCCTGGCTTGTCTGCGAAGCAATTTGGCTTTAGGAGACATAGATCCACCAATAATGCAGTTGGAAAATTAGCGTGCAAGGCGATAGAGGGCGTCAGATGGATCATGGCGACAAAAAATATTGCGCTGTTGTCACATTTGATGTGCAAAATGCTTTCAACTCGGCATATTGACCGCATATCATGAGGGCGCTGGAGGCGAAGAAAACACCTGTGTATCTGCTGCGGATAATAAATAGCTATCTGTCTGACAGACTGTTATTATACGATACCGATGAAGGTCCCAAAAGCTTTGTTGTGACGGACGGAGTACCGCAGAGCTCCGTACTGGGACCGTTGTTATGGAATGTGTTGTACGATGGGGTGTTACACCTCTCGCTGCCAAAGGAAGCTCAGATATTGGGTATGAAAACAGAGGCGGTCCTTATTTCGAGCAGGAAAAAAATGGAAACAATCACCCTGAACATTGACGGCTATAATGTTCCAACGCAATCGTCACTGAGGTACCTTGGTGTGATGATTGACGCGAGACTCAATTTCAAGGCTCATATTGAAAAGGCATATAGCAAAGCGGCTGCAGTGACAACGGCCCTGACGAGAATCATGGCGAATATTGGCGGACCTAGCCAGAGTAGGAGAGCACTCCTGGCAAAAGTAAGCCAGTCGGTATTGATGTATGCGGCACCAATATGGGGAAGAGCCCTGCGGCAAAAAACATATGAAAGGCGAAAGCAGTTTTTAGGCTTAGCGGCATTAGAGTTGCCTGCGATTTTGGAACTGTGTCGCACGAGGCGGTCGGTGTTATATCTGGCATTATGCCACCAGACATATTGGCTTCAGAGCTGAGTAGAGTCTACAACAGAGCAAAAAGCATGAATAGGCGACTATTGGTGTGGGCTAAGATGAAGGAATGATCCGCTGATGGTATCTACGAAAGATTTCCCCTTCGAATTACAAAAAAAAAAAACACGTGTGTGTGAGTGTGAGTTTGTGTGCGCACTTACACATAAGGGTTTAGCAAAAACATTTTTGAATGAAATAATATCCAAAAAAAAAACACAAAATACCATTATCTCAAAAACTTGACTATACAAAAAAATATTTTTATATGTTTTGAGCTCAGAAAGTTTATACTATTTCAATTTCTTGGTATTCTTTCAAAATAATTAATTGTAAAGTAGTGTTATTTTATGTAGGTAAGAATAACAGAATAACATAATTTAATCAAAACAAATGTAGTGATACAAAAAAAATCATCACAAATTTAATTTTGACCCGATCTTGATAATATTAGGCAATTAAACAGGCTAGCTTTAAAAAAAAATTAAAAATTCCTGATTTTTACAAATTCTGATAAAATCACTTTCGCAGTCAAATTTTGTTTAAATTGCGAAATTTCTACAAAATTTTGAATTTGACCAACCATAACTGCGAGTTTTAGCTGAATCACTGCACATTGTATGTCGTTAACATCGTATTTTAATTGTCTTTCGATGTACAGTTTGCGTTGATCACACTTTAGCAAATCATATTTTGGTTTAGCAAATTTTGTTTAGCAAATCAAATTTTTTGAATGAAGTGATATCCAAAAAAAAAAAACAAAATTACCGTTATTTCAAAAACCTGATCATACAAAATATTTTAAAATTGTGTTTTGAGTGGAAGAGGTCAATACTAACTATATAACCTATGTTATACCTAAATGTCTTAGTATTTTCCGGCCGTAAAGTTTGTTTTTGACGTAGTTTGTTTTTACTGATAATATTCAATAGTTTTCAGTTTTTGGACATTTAAATTGTTTTTGTTCTATTCAAAATACAAAAACAAAACGCACGCAATAAAATGTTATTCGTCGTGTCGCGTTTTACATAATTCAGCTATTAATTTTAAAATTCTTAAGAATCCCCTTTCAAACCGTTGACGATAATACGATGGAGACGATTTGAGCCAGGCACTTCAAACAAACAGTTCCGTTGTTGACTGGGCAGCAAAAGGCCGTTTATGATATTGTTACGTTTTTATTTAGTGAGCGTTTAATTCTATTTGAATTACCTTGTTCGATCACTGGATTCTGTTAATAATAACTGCAACACTTATTTTATACAACTACATACAGCAACAATTTATTTAATAATCTCTATTTACAATCAACTCTGCTTACTATCAACTATTTGCAATAACACTTAAATGTACTTGCAACTTTTGCCTCTGTATCGATGTTTCTGCAATCACGTTCGGGATCAAATTGATTTTCACTTCTCAACACTGGCTCTATTTATACTCTGTTGGCAACACCCCAGAATCTTCCTTTATCGAGATTCTTCTCTTTCTTTCTCGTTGGCTTGTTCTGGTTATTACTTATTTCTTTTTGTTGACATTCGTTTCGATGCTGCCAATAGTGTCAGTCCAATAGTGATAAGTAACCAACTATCGATACTCGTTACAATATTTTGATAATACCGATTGACAATCCAAACGGGGACCTTTTCTTCCTTGATACGCTTCGCGGAACTGGCAAAACGTTATTGTAACATTATTGTTGGCTACTGTGCATTCGAAATGAGAAATTGTAATGGAGGTTGTCTCTTCGGGACACATCGTTGTAGAGAGGATAATTTTGTGTTAAAGTTGCAGTCGAATCTTCATCAGACTGACGAAGCAATGTGCAACACTTCAAATAGTTCCGCAGTGGCAAAAATGTTGCAGAATTGTAAGATTACACACAAACGAGCTCGATCGGTCTATGAAAGATTTGCGCATTATCACGAGATGCTTTGGAGTCGGAATGATCCTTCTGGTATACGATTTTCGACACGTGCTTCCTATCTTACCGATGAAATCAACGATTGATTTAAGCTTTCGTCTTCGTCGCACTGTTTGAAGCAGCTGCTGTTGACGACAAATATGTAAATTGCGTTGCAAAACGATCCGTCTGTCGACATTTTTTCGAATCAATTGTCGAAGATTGGCAATGGATGGTCGAAGTTTCCACTGGATTGATTTCGTTTCTGCTGAATATCTGCTATTTCACGACGATCAAAGAGAAGCTCGATAAACATTACGGTGAGTCTGCTCCGTCAGATTACATGGTAAAATATTGGATTGCTGAATTTAAACGCGGCCGAACAAGCACTGCAACAATACCATCAACAGGAAGGCCAAAAGAGGTGGTTACTGAAGAAAATATCAAGACAATCCTCGATATCGTTATGAATGATCGCCGAGTCAAGTTGCGTCAGATTGCTGAAATGGTAAACATCTCATATGAACGTGTGTTCAATATTTTGCATGAACATTTGCATATGAAAAGCTATCGGCAAGATGGGTGTCGCATTTGCTCAGTGTCGAACAAAAACGAGTTCGAGAGACCACTTCACAGCAGTGTTTGGACATGATAAGTAAGCGTAACCCTGTTGATTTTTGGCGTCGATTAATAACTGTTGATGAAACGTGGGTCCACCACTACACACCTGAAACCAAAAATCAATCGCAACAATGGGTGGAAGCTGGTGGAAGTGCTCCGAAGAAGGCGAAGGCAGTGAAATCGGCTGGCAAGGTTATGGCCACTGTATTTTGGGATGCACTCGGAATATTGCTTATCGATTATCTTGAAAAAGGATCCACAATCACAAGAAAGTATTATCGTGCATTATTGGACCAATTGAATGATGCAATCAAGAAAAAATGACCACATTTAAAGAAGAAAAAAGTGCTTTTTCTTCAATACAACGCACCGGTTCACACAGCATTAGATACGATGATAAATACACTTCGAATTGGTTGATCATCCACCTTATAGTTCAGATTTAGCTCCTAGTAACTTTTTCCTGTTTCCAAACTTGAAAAAATGGCTCGCAGGAAAAAGATTCAGCTCAAACGAAGAAGTGATTACCGAAACTAACGCGTATTTTGAGGGGTTCCCGAAATCGTATTATTCAGATGGTATAAAAAAGTTGGAATATTGTCTTACTAAATGTGTCGAAGTAAAAGGAGACTATGTTGAGAAATAAATGGTTTTTGAAAAAAAAATGTTTTTTTCCTACTTAGGTAGCTTCATTATCAATCCGCCCTGGTATATCTCCATACAGAAATGACGATTAATGATAAACTTGTGGAAATTTAAGAAAGATAAACATACTCCATCAAATCCTTCATCGTCCATCCAATATCTGCCTAAAATAACACTACCTAAGTTAAGTAACTGTAACAAATTTGGAAACATTTAATTTTTACGCGAAGCGCGTAAGTATTCTATATAGAATGATATGTCTTTGGCAGCTTTTGGACCAATAATAGTAAAATAAGAGCTATTTAAAAGGCCGTATCTCTAAAGATACCATGAGCATTTAAAGGTTAACACAGTTGTTGAACATTTAAACACTGCGCTATTGGGTGCCACATTAACCATATTGCTTGGTTGTGTTGCGTACAAAAAACCACACTGCAAACCATTGTCCATCAACTGAATGTAGCTCGGCGAAGTGCAATGCACATACCAGAGGAATGCAATTCTTCTCTTTTTTAAGTCATTGATTGACTAACACAAAAAAGAGTATTAGTGGATATTAGACATAAAATAACATGCACTCATATCCACGTATACTCATGTACGCGTGCACACATATTTAATGTGGGAACAAAGAGTAAGTTCTTTGCTGATAAGAAACGTTGTAGTCCTTAGCTCCCTCATTGAGTGCCTCGACTTATTGTATTATACAGTAATCACTAACAACACCAAGATACTCCAATAGTTCAATGGAATGACTTAAGTCATTTGAGTCATTTTCAGTTTTCCTTTCTTCTTATTTTATTAATTAATATTATTTATTTACAATATTTTATTTTATTTTTTTCTTTTATATATACATTCTTCAGTATCAATGTACAACATCAACCAAAAAACATGTACAAAAGCAAACAACTGTTTAGCAAAAAGCGCAAAACACAACACAAATGATTAATCATCTCTTTCATACTTATTTTGTTCTCACACGAACAAGAGAGTCAAATCATATCAGACCAAATCAAATCAGACGTGTAACCAATAGAAACAAAAGTTGCCGATACACATTCGTGTACGAATATTATTTTTATGTTTTGGTAGGAAAGAGTAATAGTAATTTGTTGCATTACTATGAGTATTCATTTCCCCAATTTATTATTGGTCATGACTTGAGTATACTGATTTTATTAGTACTTTACTAGTATTTAAATAAAATACTTTAAATTGAAATAATGTATGTTATTCTTAGTTTATAACTATCTTAAATACATTTGAATAATTGAAAAAAGTGGCAATATTCACTTTTGGTGTCTTCTGGAAGCATATTATATTATATAATTGTTCCCCTTTGCAAAAGACGAGTTTTGTGCCGATGTTTTATCTCTGAACCTAATTCTAAAATCATTCGCTTTTCATAAGCCATAATTTTGTACATCTCTCACATACGCTATGTTGTCATATGGCTTGGAGCTTTTCCACTTTTTAATTGAAATATCGCCATGAGTGTATTATACTGTAGATGTTGGATCGAGAAGCGTTGTTCCTAACCGCGAGGTAATACAATATCAAAATATGCTAAGGTTATTCTACAATTTATTATATTGTTACGTTTTTATTCTGTGAACGTTTAATTCTATTTGAATTACCTTGTTCGATCACTGGATTCTGTTAATGATAACTGCAACACTTATTTTATACAACTATATACAGCAACAATTTATTTAATAATCTCTATTTACAATCAACACTGTTTACAATCAACTATTTACTATAACACTTAAATGTACTTGCAACTTTTGCCTCTGTATAAATGTTTTCGCAATCACGTTCGGAATTAGATTGATTGTCAATTCTCAACACTGGCTCTATTTATACTCTGTTGGCAACACCCCAGTATCTTCCTTTATCGAGATTCTTCTCTTCCTTTCTCGTTGGCTTGTTCTGGTTATCGCTTATTTCTTTTTGTTGACATTCGTTTCGATGCTGCCAATAGAGTCAGTCACAATAGTGATGAGTAATCAACTATCGATACTCGTTACACTGCCCTCCTCTTAACCTTGTTCGTCTCGAACAAGTTTTTAGACTTCCCCTCGATATGGCGCAAGTCGCTCCAAGTGCACTACTTTAAACTTTGCTCTTTTATTCCAGGCACGTTGAATGCGATACACTACGTCATTTATCTTTGCTATAATCTCATATGGTCCTTCCCAATGAGTCTGTAGTTTAGGAGACAGGCCTTTCTTTCGTTGTGGATTATGAAGCATTACAAGCTCTCCTTCATAGAACCCTTTTGAATTTGCTTTCATGTCATACCTGGCCTTCATCTTATCGCTTATCATCTGCGACCGCTCTCTGATGAACCGATGTACTTCATCCAACTGTTCCCGCTTTTCGCTAGTATAATTTCCTTCGGTTGATCTCGTTGGTGTTACAACTCCAAATTTTAAATCAGCTGGCAGTCTTAACTCGTTTCCAAAAATTGCCATTGCCGGTGTAGTAGCCCTCGTATCATGTTGTGCGCATCGATATGCCATGAGGAACATTGGTATATGTACATCCCAGTCTCTTTGGTATTTATCTACGACTTTTCTCAAATATTCCTCCAAGGTACGGTTAAATCGTTCTACCATGCCATCAGATTGTGGATGCAAAGGTGTTGTACGAGTTTTGTATATACCCAGCATACGGCATATCTCTTGGAATACAACTGATTCGAAATTTCGACCTTGGTCTGAGTGTAACTCCATCGGTACACCAAAACGAGTAACCCATTGGTTGACGAATACATCCGCAACTGTACTAGCTTCCTGATTTGGAATGGGGTATACTTCAGGCCATTTACTGAAGTAATCTATAACCACCAGAACATACTTGTTTCCTGCGTTGCTTATTGGAAATGGCCCAGCTATGTCCATAGCAATTCGCTCAAATGGAGCACCCACGGTGTATTTGTGCATCTTACCTCGACTTTTCTTAGTGGGACCTTTGGCCATTGCACATTGCTTACATTTCCGAATCCAATCAGCGACATGGTCATGACATCCAACCCAATAAAATCGTTTCTTTATTTTCTCGACGGTTTTGGTGATTCCCAAATGCCCTCCACTGGAGGCATTGTGATACTCAGCTATCACTTCATTTATTCTCGCCTTGGGTACCACTAGAAGATCATTAGTGATTTTTCCATCCTCACTTTCCCATGCTCGGAATAAACATCCGTCTCGTAAGTGCAGGCTTTGCCACTGCGCCCAGTATGCCTTTGCTATTGGACTCTCATTAGCCATTTCTTGCCAATCTGGACGTATGCCCTGCTCCTTGTGTTCCATAATCTTTGCGAGATCTGGGTCGTTCCGTTGATCTTCTTGAACTCGTTCGGTTGTCCATGACTCTTCCGATAATACATTCGTAAGTCGTAGGTTAACAATGTGATTCTGGCTTCCTACCCGAGAACAATGTTTACTATCTACGGTGCAAGTACGATGATATGGAGTAACAGCTTTACCACGATGAATGACATCACGATCTTCCTTTCGTTGTCCTGGTGAATTCGATCTTTGTTGCTTGCGTCGTAGCCGACAATTACGCGCCATGTGTCCTCTTTGATCGCATATGAAGCACTTACCGGCAAATTTATTTTTGTGTTGATTCCTTGTTCTTCCTTTAGGCTTCATACTCGATTGATTGCAATCACGAGCTATATGCCCTCGTTTGTCGCAAATGAAGCACTTACCATTAAATTTGTTTTCACGTCGACCTGTTGTTCTTCCTTCAGGCTGCACTACTGATTTTACTGCCTGACACACTGCTTCAACCAGATGTGATGTTTTCCCCTCTAGTTTGCGTACTCCTGGCACTGGTCGACACATGAAACTGGCGGCTTCAAACGTCAAGGCACTACTGACTGTTTCGGCATAAGTATTCCTGGGTGACATGACTAGGGCACGCTTTGTCTCTCCATCACGTATACCATCTATGAATGCCTCTATTTTTATTTTTTCGACGAACTCTTCCGAATTACCAAAGAACGCTAGATGACATAAGCGCTCAATATCGGAAGCGAATTCCTGAAGGCTCTCATTACTCCGTTGCACTCGCGATCTCAATTCCACTCGATGTAATTGACTCTTGTATTCATTTCCATATTTTCGCTGGAGTGTGTCCATCAGTGATTGGTAGCTACCCCGATCTTTCTCTGGAATCATCTGTAACACTTCGGAAGCATTACCTTTTAATGCGACCATTAAAGCAGCAGTCTTGTCGCTGTCATCCCATTGATTCTTCGAAGCTGTTGTCTCGAATTGAAGCTTGAAGATGTTGAATGGCGTGCTTCCGTCAAATATTGGTGGCTTTAGTTTAATTGTAGTTGACTCTCTTATCACTGATGTGGTTGCTCCACTTATTTTTATTTTATTAAGTTCTAATTTCTCAAGCTTTTCTTCCAAGTCATCATGTCTCTCTACATGTTCCTTCAGCTTATCATCCAAATCATCCACATGTTCTTTCAGCTCTGTGACTTTGTCATTAATAGCTCCGGAAATTTCCTGAAATCTAATCTCAATTCCCTTTTGTAGTTTTTCGATGACATGTTCTTGACGAGCCGAATGTTCTTGAAGCTTGGAGTCAATTGTTTTCTGGAATTCTCCCATAGCGTTTTCTTGACGTACCGAATGTTCTTGAAACTTGGAGTCAATGCGAGACGCATTTCCTTGAATTTCCGTACGCAATTCAGCCGAATGTTCTTGTAACTTCGCATTAATTCCTTGCAGTTGCTGCTGCTGCTGTTGCATCATGGATTTCATAAATTCCATGAGTTGACCACTCGAATCTACCTTACTCTCTTCCTCGGCGTGCACAACTGCATGTATATCGTCTTCCTCAAAGAACTCATGTTCTTCTACATTAATTCCCTTAGCCTCCATGGCTTTCCTCAGCCTCACCAGCAGTTCCGCCTTTGCACCTGATGACGATAGATTCATCTCTACCAACAGCATTTTAAGCTGATCCACTTTTAGTTGGTCAATTTTCACCATTTTTACAGAATCCCACTTCTGACACCAATTGTTACGTTTTTATTCTGTGAACGTTTAATTCTATTTGAATTACCTTGTTCGATCACTGGATTCTGTTAATGATAACTGCAACACTTATTTTATACAACTATATACAGCAACAATTTATTTAATAATCTCTATTTACAATCAACACTGTTTACAATCAACTATTTACTATAACACTTAAATGTACTTGCAACTTTTGCCTCTGTATAAATGTTTTCGCAATCACGTTCGGAATTAGATTGATTGTCAATTCTCAACACTGGCTCTATTTATACTCTGTTGGCAACACCCCAGAATCTTCCTTTATCGAGATTCTTCTCTTCCTTTCTCGTTGGCTTGTTCTGGTTATCGCTTATTTCTTTTTGTTGACATTCGTTTCGATGCTGCCAATAGAGTCAGTCACAATAGTGATGAGTAATCAACTATCGATACTCGTTACAATATGTTTATATGTATTGTTACGTTTTTATTCTGTGAACATTTAATTCTATTTGAATTACCTTGTTCGATCACTGGATTCTGTTAATGATAACTGCAACACTTATTTTATACAACTATATACAGCAACAATTTATTTAATAATCTCTATTTACAATCAACACTGTTTACAATCAACTATTTACTATAACACTTAAATGTACTTGCAACTTTTGCCTCTGTATAAATGTTTTCGCAATCACGTTCGGAATTAGATTGATTGTCAATTCTCAACACTGGCTCTATTTATACTCTGTTGGCAACACCCCAGAATCTTCCTTTATCGAGATTCTTCTCTTCCTTTCTCGTTGGCTTGTTCTGGTTATCGCTTATTTCTTTTTGTTGACATTCGTTTCGATGCTGCCAATAGAGTCAGTCACAATAGTGATGAGTAATCAACTATCGATACTCGTTACAATATTTATTATATTAAATTATGATTTTTTAGATTAAATTCAAGTTGCAGTTTCGTTAGTACAAAACATAAAATAGAAATAATATTATTGAATTAACTTAAACTTATTGCATCCAAAGCGTATAAAAGATAATTAGCAAATGAGTGAGAAATTCAGACACAAAAAATTAGTAATAATATACTGTAAACTAAGTGGTAGGTATTTATTTACGAGACAGGGATTATCAATGGATGACCCAACATCACGGCCTGTTGAAAGTACTTTCAAATAAATAAAACAGCAATTTTATGAACAGGATATCCACAACCCGTGAATCCTTGCCAAGTATACAATTGATGATTCTCTGCCCAAATGACAATTAATTATAGCATCAAACAGAAACGCCTTCAATTCACCAAGTTTGTTGCAGGTACCCGCAAAGTTAGTTGCGTTGTCAGAAAAGATATCAGACGTAGGCTGTATAAAGCGCCTTGCGTCGAATACATAGATGGACATCGAATGGGCTGCAAAAGACAATACTACAACGAGCAAAAGAACGTGAAAGTGTTAAGCGTTCAACTGGCAAATTTTGCACCATTTGCTGCATAAATTTTAGTTTGTACCGCTTGCAATGAATCCAACTTCTGATCACTCGTCCGGGAAAATCTCGTTCGTTCATTATCCAATCTGAAGGTAAATGAGAGCTACCAATGCTTTGGCCCTGTGATAGTTTTTAAGATGTAAATGCCGCATGAGTTACATTCCAGACGGAACATACCATAAAACGCTTTTACCGACAAAATTTTTCTATTATAAATTTTAAGCTAATTGGCATGTGAAAAATATTTTCAACAAAAAGCTGAAAATATTTTCCTCACACAAATTATTTCAATTCAGAAATAGTCCAGAATTGCATTTCTAAAACTCAAACTATAAACACAAATATTAAAATAAATACATATATTTGCTTTGCACCTTTGTGCCAATATACACTTTTTGCGTACTTTATTCTTTCACGTATTTTTATGCACTTACAGTCTTCGTTGATAAAGCATATAGATATAACGAAAAAAAAGTACGCAACGTTAAAAGACGGACAAATTTCTTTTAATTCGAAAGAATTTTCAAAATTTCATATAAACTTAAAATAAAATGATCTGAAAAATCGAAAAATTGCAAAAAACAAAAAATCATACACACTGAAAATGGGAAGCATTACAGAATAAAGCGTAAAGTTTGTGCATAAATGCCAAAAGAAAAAAAAAACATCGCAACAATGTTATGAAGTGAAGGGAAATCGGAAAATATTGCAGAATAGAGTGTAAAGTTTGTGCATAGATACCAAAATCGAAAAAACAATCGCAACAGCATTTTGAAGTGAAGCTCATACGAAAAACATTGCAGAATAAAGCGTTAAGTTTGTGCATAAATGCCAAAAGATAAAAAGAATCGCAACAACGTTTTGAAGCCTATGAGAAACCAACAGCGATGAAAGACTTGCAACATAAATTAACCGATATGGAAATAGTACTGCGGCAGCAAGAGAGGAAAATCATGGAACAAAACCAACATTTATGTTTTTGAAAATTGCAAGTTTTTTATTAATGATATTTATTTCTCCGACCCACTAAAACCCTGAATTTACATACCAGAAAATGTGGATAGAGACTTAGCAGACATATTATTGGAAAAAATAGATGCTCCGATTAGGGAACATCTAAATGAAAATTTAAGTCTGAACGAAATAATAATGAGGTATACTAAGTTAAAGCTGCTAGATGACAGTAGAGCAATTTCCTATAACCACAAAAAATTTCTAATGAAATCTACTCCCATTTCGAAAGTCACACAAGTAGTAATATCCGATTTCCTCAATAAACAAATGAAGCTAACGATAGGGTTCAGAGCGAGAGCCAGCCATACCAAAGGTGTAATGGGTCCGATCATTTAAATTATAGTCAGAGTTGGCGAAATAGCCAACAGAAAAGTAACCACTATACTAGTAATCCAACCTATACTCAACAAAAGCATCAAATTATAATGGCCAATAAAAGCACAATAATACTCATAGACAAAATAACCAACAGAGAAATCATGTTATTAATCTAATGGGGAAAATAGACAAACCAGAAATTCCCACATGAATGTAGATGCTAATAGAACTTCAGGGCATTCTAAGTATATGGAAGAAGACATCATACAGGAGGTAGAAAGAGGCGAGGACAACGTAAACGTTCATATGACGGCCCCAAAATTCAGATTACCGATAGCAGTCCTTACTAGAATATTAAATGGCTTGATACTGAAGCAAATACCAGCACTATTAAACCAAGCTGGTTTAATCCGGTAATCGGGTACGAACACCAGAAATTATTGAAACTATGAAACATGAATGAAGTAAAATATTTCGTGGTAACGCCAATAACAAAACAATTCGCTGCAACAGGATCTATTTCATGGAAATTATCGATTTTAAAAACAAAGACTATGACGCTATAATTGGTTAGAATTTGTAGTCCCATTTAATGCTAAAATATATATCAGTGAAAATTTCATTAAAATTTTTAATAATCAAATATTCTTCAAAAAAGCGGAACACCCAATTCTATTCGAAAATATTTGTACGTTAGAAAAAATTGATAACAAAAGAAACGTTTTACACATTTTTAACTCTAACCATTTAAATGGAATGAAAACGAATTAATAAGAAATTTACAGGTCACTTGAAAAGTTTCAAGACTGACACATACGAGGCGGATTGGTAATGAAGCTACCTAAGTAGGAAAAAATTTTTTTTTTCAAAAACCATTTATTTCTCAACATAGTCTCCTTTTACTTCGACACATTTAGTAAGACGATATTCCAACTTTTTTATACCATCTGAATAATACGATTTCGGGAACCCCTCAAAATACGCGTTAGTTTTCCTGCGAGCCATTTTTTAAGTTTGGAAACAGGAAAAAGTCACTAGGAGTTAAATCTGGACTATAAGGTGGATGATCAACCAATTCGAAGTGTATTTAGCATCGTATCTAATGCTGTGTGAACCGGTGCGTTGTATTGAAGAAAGAGCACTTTTTTCTTCTTTAAATGTGGTCATTTTTTCTTGATTGCATCATTCAATTGGTCCAATAATGCACGATAATACTTTCCTGTGATTGTGGATCCTTTTTCAAGATAATCGATAAGCAATATTCCGAGTGCATCCCAAAATACAGTGGCCATAACCTTGCCAGCAGATTTTACTGCCTTC
Source organism: Megamerina dolium (assembly GCA_963854835.1). Taxonomy (NCBI): domain Eukaryota; kingdom Metazoa; phylum Arthropoda; class Insecta; order Diptera; family Megamerinidae; genus Megamerina; species Megamerina dolium. Next base: position 25,793,664 of record OY978530.1, read on the forward strand.
GCCTTCTTCGGAGCACTTCCACCAGCTTCCACCCACGTTTCATCAACAGTTATTAATCGACTCCAAAAATCAACAGGATTACGCTTTATCATGTCCAAACACCGCTGTGAAGTGGTCTCTCGAACTCGTTTTTGTTCAACACTGAGCAAATGCGGCACTAGTGGAGCAATGAATTTGTGTTCAATGCATAATTTCATCTTTCGTATGAACACGTGTAAAGTTTCAAATCAATCTGGCAACCAATTCTTTGTTTAACAGCTGCTTGAAGTTGAAGTGTTGCAGTATTTTTTTTAATGGAAAAATTAAAAAATCGTTCCATTATTGAGTACTTATTTAAAAAAGGTTAATCTGGACAAGAAATCCATACCGATATGATAACTGTGTTAGGTGAATGTGCTCCTTCATAAAAAGTGTGCTCCTTCATATACAACAGTAAAAAATTGGATTGCTGAATTTAAACGTGGTCTTACAAGTACTGAAGATGAACCACGTTCAAAATGTACATCGATATCAAAAAGCATTAAGCAATTATATAATATTATGAGCGTAGATCCTAAGTTGATAACAAAATTAATCCAAGTAAACAAAAACTGAATTCTCAGCGTAATTTGGAACGTTTTAAGCAGAATAAAACCGATTTATTGCATCGTTTTATAACCACCATGATCCTAAATTGCAACAACCAAACAGTGGTAAGAAAAGAAAATAGTAAAAACTGCATTTTCAACTACATTTGGACATTCTGAACTCATTCGAATGACATTCGGATTGAAAAATGCATCTTCCACCTTCCACAGGTCGATGTACACGGTTTTGAGACAATTCATTAATAAAAAATCACCTTACAGTCGGCTGTGGCCGATTAAATTATATCCTGCATATGTAGGTATATATACATAAAGTTTGCTCGAATATCCATCTTTTTCTTCTATTTCCAATATTTTGTATAGGAGCTACATTAAGAAGTAGGTGTGGCTCACCACTTTTTTGAGGAACAATTTTTGCTTATAATACTAATCTACACCTGAAATATGGTTGAATTTAATGAAGTATTTTGAAAGTTATGGGGTTTTTAAGACAATTCCAAGGTTTAGTAGTGGGCGTGGCTTGCTTTATTCTTATAAATCTAATTATCTTAACAATATTTATCAACAAATTAAATTTTGTTGTCCTACGCTGAGTAGTTCGTAAGTTATAGCGGCTAAAATTTTTTTTAAATTTTCGCAACTTAGTGTGGTAGCCCCATTAAGAAGTGGGGGTGGCATGTTGATTTTTTCCAGATTATTTCCGACTACCATATTAATCTAAGTGCCAATTATGGTTACTCTAGACAGAAGATTGCAGAAGTTACATCTGTTTCAATTCAAAAGAAGTACAGACACTTTGTATGGGAGCTACTATAAAAAGTAGGCGTGGCTCGCTCATTTCTGGCAAGGCTATGTAGCAGTATAATGTAACGGTATGTGCTAAATATTGTTGTCTGAAATGGTATATTAAGTGAGTTATAGCAAGTTCAAAATTTTTAAAATTCCGAGGTTAGTCGCTTTAAATGCTTGGTGTAAGCGAGGCTATTGACCGATCATGCCCAATATCAATCCCCTTCGTACTCTTGGATCATAGGTTACTTATGCCAAATTTTGTCAAAATAGCTCAATATTTACTCAAGTTATCGTGCGAACCAGCCAGGTGACGGACAGACAGACGGACGGACATCGTTAAATCGAAAATTTAAGCGACGCTGATCACGAATATATATACTTTTCTATATCTCCGGAGATTCCTTCAAGTGGTAACAAACATCTGACCGAAATGAATATACCTTGCATATTACATTATGCAGGGTATAAATATGTGTTGTATAATATCCTCGTATTTACATAGTACCTCATTAGAAGAAGCTCTGAATTAACTAGCTTTAGCAAAATATTTACAACTTTGAGAAAGGCAGCGCTTAACATCCAAATTGCTAAATGTGATTTTCTGAAGAAATAAGAATATAATAAAATTAGAAAACATTCAGTCATCAAATATAAAAAGATAATATAAATTTGTAGCCCCCATCTTCGCGATGATGCTGATGATATTCATAACAGGAATTCTGGGAACATTGCAAGTTAGCAAAATAACCATAACAATAATACATATAGTAGATCCAAATATAATTAGTATAAAAATGTCACGAATTGAGTCAAATATTCAGAATTTAGATACTATTAATAAAGACTTGTTATATAGAGAGTTAAACGTGCTTAAATCCAAAGTTAAATCAATAATTCCTTAATCAGGGAATATTAGGCAGAAACGAGGCCTGTTGAATATCGTCGGTACTATGGTCGACGATGACCGTCAGTACATTTTAGAACACTTGCGGAATGCGGACGTCAATAATCACAACGCTAACATGATAGCAAATAAACCAACATTTCAATGGCAGTTTTACAGTTTTACTAAAAAGGAACGTAGAAGAACACAGAACGAACATTTAAAAACCTTTCGAACAAATTAAAACTAAAAAAAACGAGTTTGTAAAATATCTCTTGTATCTTGACTAAATGCAAAAAAAATAGATTTTCAAAAAATAGAATGAATCAAATACAAGACAATATAAACGTATATAATATTATATTATATACGTTTACGAAAAAGAAACAGATTAAAAAATTAAAAAGAGTGAGTGTTACGTTTAATATTAAATTCGAAATTTGCAACTGCGTCGTCCTCCAGCGGATTCCGAATATAACACCTTCTTAGCTGGAGCGTGTTCTTCCATTCGCTCGACATGACCTAGCCAGCGCAGCAGCTGGATCTTGATGCGCTTTACTATGTCAATATCGGCATACAGTTCGTACAGCTCATGGTTGTACCTTATTCGGTACTCGCCACCAACGCAAATAGGTCCAAAGATCTTGAGTAGGACTTTTCTCTCGAAAACCCCAAGCATTCGCTCATCCGAGGTGGAAATTGTCCAGGCTTCAGCGCCATATGTTAGGACAGACATGATGAGAGACTTGTCGAGTGTAGTTTTCGTTATTCGAGAGAGGGCTCGACTTCTCAATTGCTTACTCAGCCCAAAGTAACACCTGTTAGCAAGAGTTATACTATGCATGATCTCCAAGCTGACGTCATTACTGCTGTTAATGCTGGTTCCAAGATAGACAAAGTCTCTTACTACTTCAAAAGCGTAGTTGTCAACAGTGACGTGCTCTCCAAGACGCCGGGACTCTTTGTTTGTTGACACTAGATACTTCGTCTTGCCCTCGTTCACCGTGAGACCCATCCGACGCGACTCTCTTTCCAACTCTGAGAATGCTGCACTGACTGCTCGCGTGTTCATGCCGATTATGTCAATATCGTCGGCATACGCCAACAGCATGATACTTTTGTTGAAGATAGATATATATATTTATATATATATATATATTATATATATATATATATATATATATATATATAAATATATATATATATATATATAAATATATATATATATATATATATATATATATATATAAATATATATATATATATATATATATATATATATATATATATATATATACATATAAATATATATATATATATATACATATAAATATATATATATATATATATATATATATAAATATATATATATATATATATATATATATATATATATATATATTTATATGTATATATATATATATTTATATGTATATATATATATATATATATTTATATGTATATACAGTGGCTCCCAGCTTATTTCGTACAGTGACAGTTTAAAAATTGCTGCAGTCGTAATTCCTAATATAGCAAAAATTTGAACAAAATATAAATGCCATTTTTGAAAGGAAGGTTTGTTTTTTATTTTCCAAAATTTACTTTTTCAAAATTTTAGTGTTTGACACTATAAAAAAATAAAATAAGAAAAAAATAGGAAAATTCATGTCACAGCTTATTTCGTACAGTCTCTTTAAGTTCAAACTAAAAACAAAGTAAGTTGATTTTAATATTTAGTATGACATCCCTTAGCGTTAATGACAGCCTGGAGTCTACTTGGCATTGAATCCACCAATTTTTGAGTGATGTCTGGTGTGATTTTTTTCCATTCCTCCATCAGTACCTTCTTTAGGTCTTGCTTATTAGAAATCTTGTGTGTTCTTATTTTATTGTCCAAAATAGACTAAAGATTTTCAATCACATTCATGTCAGGTGACTGTGGTGGTGGAGACATCAAGTGTGAGCAGTTCAAATAAGCCAAGATTGCACAATCCCAGATTTATGTTTTGGGTCATTATCTTGGTAATACCGAAATTCTTCCCGCAAACCCAGTTTGTCTGCACTTTGAAGTAAATTGTTTTTCAGAATCTCGAGGTACTTCATTTTGTCCATTGTTCCCTCAATAAAAACCAATTCACCTACTCCGGCTGCTGACATACAGGCCCAAACCATCACGCTACCGCCACCATGCTTCACTGTGGGCTTAAGGTTCTCCTTGTTTAGCTCGGTATTAGCTTTACGCCAAACATATGACATTCCGTCCGAGCCAAAAATATTAAACTTAGACTCATCCGCGAAAATAACGGTATTCCAGAACGCAGGAGTATTAATAATATGCTCTTTGGCGAAGTCAAGTCGGCGTTGTATATTCATTTTCGAAATGAATGGTTTCTTTCGGGCTACTCGACCGTTCAAGTCATGATTGCGCAGCACACGTCGGACAGTTTCAGCACTGGATGATTTTCCTATTTCACGCTGAACCTCTGCAGCCAACTTCAGAGCGGATAACTTTGGATTTTTCTTAATTTTTCGTACAATATAACGCTCGTCTGATGCGTTGAAAATCTTATTAGGTGCTTCTCTGCCCTTGTTCTCCAACCGATTTTCGCGAACGAAGCGTTGAATGATGTATTGGACAGTTGAGGCACTTAAATTTGTCATTTCAGCAATTTTTCGCACACTCTGACCTTTCCTAAAATGGTTAATTACCAGTTTACGCTGTTCCATCGTTGTACGATGACCCATTAAGCTAAATGTTTAATTTACAGCACTTTAACTATTTAAAATAATAATAATAAAAATTGTTATAATAGTTAAAAAGGTCCAAAAACTCATACAATTCAAAAAAACTTTGTAACTGCGCGGCAGAATGAAACTTACTTACATTGAAGTTTGTGTACGAAATAAGATGTGAGCTGAAAATCAGCTGATCAATAGTTTTTCTCTCTTGCAAAACAAAAAGAAAAATTTTTGGGGTTCCCCGTTTTCTTATTAGGTTTACTAAACACATACACAGACATCTACATTCAAAACTTATCGATAAGTTTTTTAGTTTCGATGTTACAGCCATGTACATAAAAATATATACACTGTACGAAATAAGCTGTGAGCCACTGTATATATATATATATGTCTACATATGTATATATAAGTATATATATATATACATTTATATATATATAAGTATATATATATATATATATATATATATATATATATCTATATATATATATATCTATATATATATATATGCGGATGTTAAGCGGATCGCATTAAAAAAATGATTTTGTCGTGATGGTGACGATAAAAAATATTAGACTAAATTTTATTGCTATGTAATTTAATGCTTATGCTTCTTTATCATAAAAATGAGCGAATATAAAAAATATATAGAATATGAAAAGAGAATAGCGAAATTGAACAGTTAATTGTATAAATCAAAATTAACAGCAACTAAAGTAAAACAATGTAGTGTGAATAATACAAATATAGGAAAGCGTTTAAAAATTTAACATTTTAAAGAAATGTTGACCATGTCTGCTATGTTATATATATACATATATATATATATACATAACTATACCTATATATATATATATATATATATATACAAAAAATAACTTTATTTATATATATATACACACACACACACATATATATATATATATATATATATATACATACATATATATATATATATATATATATATATATATATATATATATATATATATATATATATATGTAGATATATTATATATGTATATATATATGTGTGTAGATATAGTATATATGTATATATATATATATATATATATATATGTACATATGTGGGTGCCGCGGCTCAGTGGTTAGTGTGTTGGCCTTCTGATCTGTAGGTCGTGGTTCATTCCCAGGCACATGCATAACAAATTTAATATCGAAAAGATTTTTCTTTCGAACGGTACCCACCTGTCGGCAAGCAATTGGTACCTCCTATACTGTTCAAAATTCAATTCGGCAGTAGCAATTCCGACAGTAACAACTTGCTATGAAAAAGCTTCTAAAAGAACTCTGTGACAAAGCTCAGAAAAGCTCAGCAATTGCTCAGCAAGCAATTGGTACCTCCTATACTTTTCAAAATTCAATTCGGCAGTAGCAATTCCGACAGTAACAACTTGCTATGAAAAAGCTTCTAAAAGAACTCTGTGACAAAGCTCAAAAAAAGTTACGTCGCAAGGGTTCTGCTGTTCGAACCGGCTAAAATAAGTAGGTCCCTTCTAATACTGTCCAAAATTTAACACGCACAACAGTAATTGAAGAGAAGCTCGACCAATGAGCCCTTTGGGGCTTTAAGTGCCACATATTTATTTTTTTTACATATATATATATATATATATATATATATATATGTACATATATATATATATATATATATATATATATATATATGTATATATATATATATATGCATATAGATGTATATATATGTATATATATGTATATATATATATGTATATATATATGTACATATATATATATATATATATATATATGTATGTATGTATATATATATGTATATATATATATATATATGTATGTATATATATATGTATATATATATATATATATATATATATATATATTTATAGCTAATCGGGAGTTAAATAACGAACATAACGACTCAGGAGAGTCTGGTACGTTTCCAGACGCAACATAAAACCCTTTTTCCATCTAAATTTTTTCCCGATGTGGTGCAAAATTGCATTTCTAAAACCCAAACTATAGATACATATATATCTACTCTTTCTGCTTTGCACCATTGTGCAAATATACATACCAAGATCTCATTAGGTTGCTTTCTGATGTGGAGAAATGGAAAAAGTTACTTACTTTTAGACATAGCAAATCATGTAGTCGTCAAGAAGTGTTCGAAGCGGCACACAATTGCTATCAAGTTTACTACGTATATTTTCAACGACATCGATAAGGGCAATGATACGAACGTTGTCAATACACTGTTCAGGACATAAGTTAGTATGTCAAAATTTTAGGTAGACTGCCTTTAAGGAACAGATGGTGAACTCAAAAACATTAGATCTGACAGAGAGGACAGCTTTCACTACATCACTTTTATCTATACACGCAAAATAACACGTAAAATCAACACCCGCATTGTTCGCACAGCTGTAATTGCCATCTTAATACAATTTAGGACTAGGCTATTGTGTGAAATTTTTCTTTATTTCATCTACATTTAAGTTTTCAGACAAATGGTTCATTATTTTCCAAATACCAGCATTTTTAATTATATTCCAAGTTTACTTTGAACCAACTACCTCACTAAACTTCTTTCATAGAAATTAAATTTATACCACTTAATGTTTTTTGTTACAATTCTTCTCATTATTTTTTTATTGTGTAAATATAATACAAGACAGACATTGAATAAAAAACATTTGAATTTCCACAACAATTAGGGACCTAACAATTTTGTATCTTTATATGAACGCACCCTTAAACTTTTTTAATCAACTGTCAATGTCAAAACGTTAGTTAAAGTCAACATTTTCATCATGGTATAGTTCACGATCCAGCAACGTTTGGAAGTTATTAAAAATTACTACCGAAATTCTGAGTCGGTGGTCGCAACATTAAGAGCGAAAAATCGTCTTCAGCGATGAAGCTCATTTCTGGCTCAAAAGCTTTGTCAATAAGCAAAATATGCGTTATTAGTCAGCAACAAACCCACAAGTGCTTCTTGAGACACCGTTGCACCCGCAAAAGGTTACTGTTTGGTGCGGTTTTCAAGCCGGAGGTGTGATTGGGCCCTATTTTTTCGTGGATGAAAAGGACCGTCATGTTACCGTCAATGGAGAGCGCTATCGTGGTATTTTGGAAGATTATTTGTGGCCAGAATTGGATGGACTTAACATCAGCGATATGTTCACTGGTCTATGCCAACAAGCCAGTAACTTTAGACGAGCTCAAAGACAACATCCAACGCGAAATTTAAAACCTGCAGCACTTTAAAACTTTTTTAAACAAAAGATTAAACAAACAAAGAAAAAAATAACTTTTGTAAATTTTCTGAAACGAATGCTGTTGATATCAGTAAACGCCGATTACGTTTACAATTTACATGTGTAAAACATAGATACTACATCGACCAACATGGATAAAAAGAAACAACCAGCATGCTATAGTACTCAACTTTACATCCCAACATACAAGGAAGAAATCAATGTTCAACTGGACATCAGACAACCAACTTTAAAAGGAACGTTTCATCTGAATCAAAGTTGTAAGCAAATTTTATTAATTTTATGATTATCATTTACGTTTTATAAACAAAAGTAAAAAAATAAAAGATAAGAAAACCAAAAACCGAAAACAAAATCCACTTTATTACAATTTATTTATACTTATTTATTATTATTTATATTTTAAGAAGTGAAAAAATAGGAAAAAAGGAGAACATTTTTTTTGGAAAAATAAAATTATATATTGATTAATTTTTGTGATTGTTAGTTAAAGTAAGCTCTTAAATTTTTGCACTTCCTGGACGAATTAGTGAACAAATTTTCAAAAATGACGACTAAAGGGGAAAGTGATATGGTAACTACCCTGAGCACTAGAAGCGCGGCTTTTTTTCGAAATGAAATAAGTACATTGGCTAGCAAATTGAAACGTTAACTGTTAGGACCACAGTGACAGATTACGTTTAAGAAACAATAAACAAGGAAAATTTAAAAAATTAAAAAAAAATTTAGGTTAATTTGATATTATGAAATCACTGCCGACATTTGTAGGCAAAGAAAACTTGTACGTTAGTTGGCGCGAAGCAGCGCATAATTCCATGGGCTTATATGTTAGAGAGAGTAGAAACTATTTTGCTACCCTGACGATATTAAGAAATAAAATAATAGGTGAAGCGAACGATGTCTTATCAAACCACGGAACGGTCTTGAATTTCGACGCTATTATAAGTAGACTTAATTTCGCCTACGCCGATAAACTACCAGTTCATATAATAGAACTAGGAATCATGAGACATCACCCTATAGTTTCATAAATGAAACTATAGGGTGATCCAATAAGAGCTTCAGGTAGTTTTTTTTTAATAAAACGCATTAAAATCAATTTAATAATCAAAAAGGGTATTTGAGACGTAAGTTCGAGAAGTAAGTTTATGACATTTAATGTTTGAAAATAATTTATTTTAAATGTTGTGGCCAACTGGCTCTAACATGATCCATTCTATGGGTCCAATTTTCGAGCACTCTTTCGAGCATTTCGGCCGATATTCCGTTAATTACGCATGTTATGATTGCTTCTAATGCAGAAATCGATTGTGGTTTATCGACATAAACAACTAAATTCACATAGCTCCATAAAAAATAATCCAACTGCGTCAGATCACAAGATCTTATAGCCTAGACAGACGGCAGCCTAATTCCGGATTACCGGCGCACTTAATCCGAATAAAATAATAGCCTGACAGACGGTAGTATTGCGGATTAACTAAACGGCTGATTGCTGTTTTATTAGGTCTGTCCACTTACATTACTATCACTATCAATTTCTGTCATCTATCACTCTCGATATGAGAAAATCTACAAGAAGTACGTGAACTGAAAACTATCAGAAACTTGTAAATTGACATTCACCGTTCGTAATTGACAGCTGAATTTATTTGTTCGCCAACACTTTTCATGTTGAAAACTGTTAACAATTGTTGAAAGTTTTTTATAAGCGAACACACCTAATATTTTGTAAAATGGATGGAGAAAAATTCACAATGGACAATTTTCAGCAGTGTTGCCATCGCAAATTGCCCTAATCCTCTTTTATTTTGAGAATTAACTCATAGAGTTTATGCGGATTAGCTGCAGTTAATACCCGAGTTAATTCGAATTAACTCGGTAATCCGGAATTAGGCTGCCGTCTGTCTAGGCTATTAACACCATAACCACAACATAACACCATATGAACACCATGAAATGGTCGAAGAGAATGAAGAACACTTCTCACTGAACACTGAATTTTCACAATTTGTAAACGTTGTTCTGGCGTAAGTCTATTCATGGTGAAATGTCAATGAATAACAAATGTCATATGAACATGACAGTTATAACACGTGAGATGTCTGAAAATCCCTATTGGAAAAAGTACCTCCTATTGAATCACCCTATATAATGACCCAGGACAATTGTACAGAAATAACAAAAGAACTTAATAAAAAGAACAGGCAATACGCCCCTAGAGTATTCATGACCGGTTTAAACAACCCACTGGATGACATTTTATTCTCTTTGTCGCATGAAGACCTTCCCAACGAGTTAGCAAAGGCACAAGAAATTGAGGCAAATTGCATGAGAGCGAATTTCGCTGAAAAATTTTATAAAAATGAAAAAAGTAATCAAGGAGCACAAAAAGCTCCAAACAATGCTAGAAATAATCTTAGATTTCCACAAAAGGAAAATATTATGAAACCAAATAGTGGTAATTCTTTCGCTATCAACCACAACCGATGGACCTGGATCCGACATCTTCAATGTTTAGACAAAATATTCATCCAAGACAAACTCAGTTTAATAGAAATCAGAATCAGTATGTGAACAATCAATATAGTTTCCAAAATTCAAATTATCAAGAAAACAATGCGAATAACGATGTCAGAAGACTAACTTTTAGCGGTAAATTGAGTAACCAGCAAAACAATAAGGCTCAGCGAGTTAACAATAAAAGCGAACAAGCTTTTTTAGACGAAAATCAGGAGCAGGAACAGGACTGCCCCTTATATTCACAACAGTCAGGAACACTACAAGAGTGGTACACATTTTGTTCGATACAAGAGCGCCATGTTGCTACTGCAAACTAAACATTTTGCCAAATAGCTAAAAAATTTAAAAATATTTAAACGATTAAAAACTATTTACGGATATTCTAATATAACACTTTTCAAAAGCAATAATTTTTAATATAAAAACTCGTTTTTAAGAGATCAAAAATTTGGAAACAGATATCTTAATTGGAATGAGCTTGCTCACAAAAGTGAAAGCCCATATTTATTTAAATAAATTAACCCTTGAAATAATTAAAGGTAAAACAAAAATATATATTGAAAATCAGCCAGACAAACAAATTGTTAAACCCAGCGAATATATTTGTAATCTGAATTTAATTAGTAGTTAAAAAAATAGTTTAGGAAATAAACCGAAAAAGACATTAAGGATCTTAAGCCAAACATTGAATATAAAATTATACTAATGCACTCAGACATAGAATTGAGCTTGCCTTTTTAGAACGTTCAAGCCGAAATCCGAACTACTGTTGAAGCGCCTATATGGAGCAAACAGTATTCCTTTATTAATAAGGAAATCCAGCAAATGCTAAAAACAAAATAATACAACCAAGTAAAGTCCATACAACTCACCGATGTGGGTAGTGCCAAAAAAGGCGTTAATGGAACATCAAAATTAAGATTGGTGACCGACTTTAAAAAAATTAATGAGAACACAGTCTCAGACAAGTATCCGATCCCAGGTACTAATATTATTTTGTCCAACTTAGGGGAAGCTACTTGTTTTTCAACAATAGATTTAGAATCAGGTTTCCAGCAAATACTAATGAAAAAGGAACATGTCGAAAGGACAGCATTTTCTATAAACAATGGCAAATACGAGTATTTACGTATGCCATTTGGTCTTAAAAACGGTTTTAGTACTTTCCAAAGAGCTCTGGATGACATTTTAAGATAATATATAAGGAGGTCTGGTCATGTTTATATAGATTATATAATCATCTACTTGAAATCTCTCAATGAACACATAGCACATTTAGAAAAAATTATTAAAACTTTTGCAAATATGAAAATTTCGTTAGAAAAGTCGAAATATTATAAAAATGTATATATATATATATATATATATATATATATATATATATATATATATATATATATATATACATATATATATATATATTAGGGTGGGTCAAATTTTTTCGTGATTCTTATTCTATGGGTCATTCTAAGCAAATTGCCAAAGAAACCATAGCTCTAAAATGAATTTCGAGCCCCCGGCTTTTTCAAAATAGGTATTTTTTCTAGAAATATTCGAGAATAGAGGCAAAAAAATGCTATTTCCTTTAGCCAAATGTGTATGTGGGGGTTTTTTGGGTCGCGGAATCCATTTTTGACATTAATTTTTATTTTTGAGTGCCGCCAGAGGGCGCTTTCGTACATTTTTTTGGAAAAATATACGATACTGTTGTGGAAATAGACGAATTTTTGACTTTGTATTGAATATATTCAATATACATACTCGAATTATAAATTGTTAAATCATATTCCATACATTTTGTTCCTTTTTCCAGCTTTTCTAAAAATAAAATCGATAGATTTCAAGCTAAGACCTAAATCACATTTTTACCAGCTTTTGAAGGAAGAAAACCTCAAAATCTAGCTGGAAAATCTTAATATTTATAAATTAATTAATTAATATTTAATTTTAAACATGGATCTATTGCCGTCAACATCACAAGCCGCACCAACATCAATAAGTTCCGAAAGTAGTTTGAAACATATGCCTTCTCACGATGTTCCTGCTTTTGGTATGTCTTCTGATTTGACTGGTCTGAATCTGCCAACTAAACAGGATATTTTAAGATGCTATTTTTTCTTGGCCGAACGTGCTAAAATGCAAAGTAAAATGTTTTCATATAAAACATTTACTCCTCAAGTGACAGACAAATTGATTGGAATTTGGAGCAAACTAAATATTGAAATTATATGCAAACGAAATATTGTTAGAAAATTGAATACCTTGCTTGACAAATACTACACTGCAGATAAATGCAAAGCAAAAGGCTCCAGTCTCACATCTTTCTTACGATCCATAAAAGAATTATTTTACATTGGAAAATGTAAATGTGACTTGAAAGCTGCTCTATGCTCATGTGGAATGATTCCAGAAGAGTTGAAAGAGTTTATGATGGATCAACATAATGACAGAAGATCTACGATACCGGAATACCAGACAGAAATTGAAGAGCAAGCACCTACATCTACAATAATAGAAACAATTGAAGAGAGCCAGGGTCTAACATACGTGCCAGAAGAAGACCAGGAAAGTGATTATGAGCATAGTACACATTTAGTAGAAGCACAAAATGCATCTCAAACGAAACGAGGACCATATACACCCAGATACGATGCTTTCAAGTTTGCTATGATGTGTGACAGATTTGGTGTGTCAGATAGAATAGCATCAGCATTGGCAACATCTCTTATGGAAGACATTGGCGTCAAAGATGGTCATGGCAATCTTGTCATTATGGACAAGTCTAAAGTTCGTAGAGAAAAAGTTAAATGTAGACAAAAAGTGCTTCATAATCGGTATGATGCTTCCAATTTAATTGCATTTTCATTCGACGGCAGAAAAAATGATTCTTTAACGATGGAAAAAATCGATAACAAATTTCATCCAAGGATGGTGAAAGAACCTCACCTAGTTGTTTTAAAGGAACCACATTCCCAATTATTAGGCTACATAAAAGTAGAAAATGAAGATTCTGAACACAAAGTCATCAAATTGAACGAATTTTTCATCAACAAAGCAATGTCTCTAGATTCTTTGATTGGCATATGCTGTGATGGTGAGCGAGCAAATACTGGCATAAGAAATGGAATTTTGCGACGATTCGAAATGCAGTTAAACAGACCACTGCATTGGTTTGTGTGCCTTCTCCACTTTAACGAGCTTCCGTTACGGCATTTGTTTGACACTTTGGAGAAATCATCCACCACTGGACCACGAACGACAACGGGAACATTGAGCAAACAAATAGAAACTTGTGATAATGTTCCGGTATGTAATTTTTTTAAATTTGTATTACTATTTTGAATCGTATTTCTCAAGTAATGTGTTCGAATTTAAATGATAAAATTGTATTTAATTCATCTAATCTCTTCTATTTTTAGGCGCTAAACGATTTTGAGATTATCACTCTGGAAAATATACCTGATTTAAGTGCTGTTGAATTAACTACCGACGCAATGTACTTGTACAAAATGGCGCTTGCAATTTCTTCTGGTGAGGTTTTGGCGGATTTGGCCAACATTAAACCAGGGCCAATAGCACATTCTCGTTGGCTCACCAAGGCCAGTAGATTATTACGGTTATATGTGACAACCAACAAGCCATCTACAAATTTAAAAATTCTGGCAAACTATATAATTAAAGTATATACGCCAATGTACTTCAATATTAAATATTACAACTCTGTCGTGCACGGTAGTGTATTATTTTATAAATTCATACGTTGGACTCAATATTTGGATTCGAATTTAAGCCAAATTATAAATAATGTTGTTAAAGAAAACTCGTATTATGCTCATTCAGAAAACATTTTATTGGCAATGTTGTTCGACGATGAAAAAAAAATACGCGACTTAGCTCTAAAAAAAATTTTACACTACCGTAACCATGTGGAAGATCCGATGCTACTGAGAGTTTATAAAAAGCCTATCATAAACTTCAATTGCACAGATTTTACGAATATGATTGACATGAATGATAATTCAATCTTATTCGAACCACCATTCACTCGAAATATTCCTTATGAATATCTACAACAATATTTAGAAGACATTGATCCACCGCTGCCTGATCCGAAAATTCCAGTACACATACAAGGAACGGAAAGACATGTTCAATTGCTGGCTAGTGTATCCAAAAGAGTTTTAGAACATAATCGAGAAGAAGTTATGGCGGTGACATTAGAAAGTCGTGAAAAATTCGCTAGACTTGACAGCAAGAAAGACTTTCAAAAATAACTCCTTCGCGTTTATTTCCTAAAACTCTTCGTTTTGTTTCTTAATTACTGAATTCAATTAATTTTTTTTATTAATTACATTTTATATGCTTTTATTATTTGTTATGTTGAATTTTAGAAGAAAAAAATAAAGTAAAATATGCTTTGTTTACTCTTTGTCTTAAATTCGATATAGGTCGTGAATGAATAACCCCCCCGCCCCTTCCCCCATCATTTTTAACGCTAAACACTCTGGGCTATTTAAAGTTTTGGGTTGTCTTATGAGAAAGTCAAATATTCGTCAATTTACACGAAAAATTTCGTAAATTTACCCAAAAAAAAAACGATAAAATTAAAAAATGAACGAAAGCGCCCTCTGGTGGTGCTCAAAAATAAAAATAGATCTCAAAAATGGATTCCTCGATCCAAAAACCCCCACATACACATTTGGCTAGAGAAAATAGCATTTTTTTTACATCTATTCTTGAGTATTTGGAGCCGGGGGCTCGAAAATCATTTTAGAGCTATGGTTTCTTTGGAAAAGTATCTTCAAATGACCCGTAGAACAAGAATCTCGATGAGCCCCTTAACATTTTTTCGGCCCCCTACAATTTGACCCACCCTAATATATATATATATATATATATATATATATATATATATATATACACATATAGACATATATATATATACACATATAGACATATATATATACACACATATATATATATATATACATGTATATATATGTATATATATATATATATTTATAAATATATATATATATATATATTTATAAATATATATATATATATATATATATATTTATAAATATATATATATATATATATATATATATATATATAAATATATATACATATATATATATATATATATATACATATATATATATATATATATATATATACATATAGACATATATATATACACACATATATATATATATACATGTATATATATGTATATATATATATATATATATGTATATATATATATATGTATATATATATATATATATATACATATATATATATATATATATTTATATATATATATATATATATATATATATATATATATATATATATATATATATATATATAAAGAAAATATGTGTCATCTAAAGCCTCATTGGCCGCGCTTCTCATCCATTACTATTGTGGGTGTTAAATTTGGACAGTATTACAAGGGACCTACTTATTTTAGCCGGTACCGAACGGCAGAACCTTTTTGACATCACTTTTTCTGAGCTTTGTCACAGAGTTCTGTTAGAAGCTTTTCCATGGCAAATTGTTACTGCCGGAAGAATTGCCAATTGCTTACCGACAGGTGGGTACCGTTCGAAAGAAAAATCTTTTGGATATTAAATTTATGCTTCAGGCGGGGATTGAACCTACGACCTACAGATTACAAGGCCAAGCCACTAACCACAGAGCCACGGCATCAGTAATATAGATTTATATTAAATTCAATTACAATTTCATAAGTACAAAGCATAAAGAGAAATTGAAATTACATTAGAGAACTAACGGCTCAACTTATTCCATACACCTAGTATGTAATAAGAGATAATTAGCTTAATTTGGGTGCGTTGGCACTTTGGCCTGTAGGTCGTGGGTTCAATCTCCGGCTGAAACATAAAAAATTTGATATCGAATTTCTTCTTTTAACAATTTGCCAAAAAATGCCTCACAGAGTTCTTTCGGGAAGCATTTTTTGGCAAATTTCTTTTGGCATATTGTTACTGCCGAAAGAGCTCTGTGATACAGCAAAGTAAAAGTGATGTCACAAGGGTTCTGCCCGAAACGGCTAATATCGAAATTTTACACGCACAACAGTATTGGAAGAGAACCTCGGTGGTATCACAATGGGCCTTTCTGGCCTAAGTTTGTCCTTTCAGATAGAGGGCAGCCACAATAACCAAACCTAACCTAGAAAATTCATGAGAGAGAAATTCAAACATAAACATTAGTAATAATATACAAAAAACTAGGTTAGCGAAAATCCTCTTCTGAACCCTCCCCGTGTACGCGTAATAAATTCCCTAATCCTTAAGGATGAGGCAGTTAGCTAAGGATATGTGAACCTTGAAGCTGTGTTTGCTCATAACGAGTGGCACACCGATTGACAGAGTCTGTCCATGGGAAAAAGGTGCCAATAAATTCCCGTCATTACCGATTCCCTGGGCTCGATGAAGGTGTTATACGACCCGTGCAGAGAGGCTAGGGTCCAGTAAAAATAGCTCAGTCTCTAACGCATTATCCGGATACCTGGTTCCCCCCGGATTAACTAGCCTTACCTTCGTCCTGCGGATCTCTGGACAGAACAAATAAAAACATACAAACAGAGGCAGGAACTCCCAAAAAGCCGTGGTTGGGCGAGGCATCTAGGCCACGGCCCACTACTTCTGTGGAGACAGCCAATGCCAAGCTTAAGCTAAGCCACGGCACTGCTACAATCCATTATCCATCCAAGCTGACGTACACTATTTAGCAAAAGCCTGGCCGCAGTACCCTCAGCGCCGCACCATCTACTGCTGACAACATAACCAGCAAAACGAATACTCGAAAGCATCAGTAGTATCCCAGAGAAAAGCAGGATTTTCACACAGAAAGAGTCCATCGCATGAACAACTTCGAAGGTCAAAGAGCATGAAGACAGATATGGCAACCATAAGCTGTAAAACCAATTCGTCAGCTCAAACATTCATCTTTTTGAATCTAAAATAGTTTTGCTGTGATGTCGTAACATAGCGGTGAAACTTTAATTTAGAAATTTAGACAACAAAGCTCTAACTGAAGGAAAAATCCACTTGGGGATCCCCATTGTCACAAGTAAACACAAATTGGATGTATTCACATCTAACGCCTTCCAGAAAAGATGGACGGATTCATCCATCTGTAGGACGGCGAAAGTAAGAAGCGCTCAGCACTTAGTAAGAAACGCTCGCGTAAACTCACTGACCTTAAAAGAAAAGATATCTCGACCTATGTTGAAGTAGCCAAGGGTATGTCAAGCTGGCGGCTTGTGCCGACCAACGGGCTCTGGATCTCATTTCCAGTGCTTTATCCAGGATGGGGGATGTCTGGCAAGGTGCGAAATTGGAAATCGTGGCTGACGTACAACTGGAAGATCGCCAAGGAGGATATCCCTCGGCCCAGTCCTTTAGGGTCACCAGGGGCCTGACCTGGACAGATTTTATATCTTCCGGTTCGGATTTCACAGGGGCGTTCGATAGGATATGAGAGGAGGATAACCTTCTAGGAGATACGGATGGTGACGAATGTAATGGACAATGATTGGTGCAGTTCAGATCAAACTGTAAAGTGCCGTCAGCCGAATTAGTTTTCTACCTTATTAGAAGCGGGGCAGACATCGCCCTAATCCAATAACCATGGACGGTGGCCAATGACATCTGTGGAATAGGGCTCTCAAAATACAAATTGTTTCACAGTAATTGTGCAGGTAGACCACGTGCTTGCATCCTTATCAAGGAACCACTGGCAGGCAGGCAGCTGGCGATAATCATCGGATGCGATGCTAACGTGCACCACAAAATTTGGGCAGCTTCGATATCAATGAAAAAGGTTTTTGATTACTTAGCAACTACTAACTTACTAGTATGCAACATAGGAAACTCTCCCACCTTTATAACCAGAAATAGTAGAAAGTGTTAGACATTACTCTTGCCTCCTCTAACATAACAGGATTAGAAGTTCGTGGGTTTCACAGGAACCCTGATTTTCATTGAATTTATGATTGATGAGCATCCTAAAGAATCTCCAATAGTTCGAAATATTCGAAGGACGAATTGGATAACCTTCAGGAATATTATGAACAGTCGCATCAAAGTAATAGGTTCATACATAAGCAGTAGGGAAACATTAGAATCCCTAGTAAGTCAGTTGACTAAGACCATCAGCATGGCGCGGAACAGCCCGATTTGAAAACTACGGAAATATGGAAACCCCGTTAGTGAGCTAAGGACAGAGAGTTGAAAATTATTCAACAAAGCAAAGAGATCCAGGCTGGAAGCGGACTGTGACCTGCACAAAGAAACTTGAAGGAAATACAAAAAAGCCCAAGGAAGAGCGCAACGAAATTCGTTGAAAACCTACTGCAAAGATATTAAAGAAGGCGGAAGGCCCTACACAAGGCGGATGGAACATGGACCGCCTCAGAGAAAGAGGCTCTAAAACTTCTCACTGATACACACTTTCCATCCAGACAATACGGAATATACTGTCCAAAGTATGTACGCATGAAGACAAATTTTTCAACATTAACACTCATATTATCTCCAGGCAGAAAATCGAATGGGGGATCGAGGGATTCAATTCCAAAGGCAGGTAAATGCTCCCAAGCCAATCGCAATGACTTTCGGCCCTTAAGCCTCTCGGTTTTTTTGCTAAAGACATTAGAAAGACTTATAGATCTACACCCCAGACAAACGATTGAAATGCAGCAAACCTCCGAGTGCCAGCACGCCTACATCAAGGGCAAGTCAGTAGAAACCGTATTGCACACTTTAATACATACCATAGACAAGTCAATGGACCACAGGCACTACATGTCGGCAACCTTCCAGGACATAGGTGCCTTCAACAATGTCAAGTTAGAAGCCAGCACAGGAGCATTAACTCGACTTGGGATGGAGGAGCACCTGGTATACCGGATAGAACATCCTCCACTAAGTACAACTATTCTCCCAGAGCTCGATAGCTCCTCACTCTCAAGGAGAGTTAGCAGAGGAACTCCACAAGGAGGCGTCCAATCAACCCTTCTTTGGAATCACGTAGTCGAAGAACTACTGAGAAGTCTGCAGGCCGGGGCTGTAAAGCGATAGCGTATGCGTATTGTAACCGGTAGATTGCAAGACACCATAAGGGACCTTATGCAAAACTCGTTAGACAAAGTCAGCAGATGAGCAGATGGGCCAAAACCCGTGGTCTAAACGTAAACCCGTGGTCTAAGCGTAAACCCGTCGAAAACGGAAGTGGTTCTCTTCACCAAAAGATACAAGCCCGAATCTTTTTCTCCACTCAGACTTATCAACACTAACCTCGAGCTCAAAGAAGAGGCTACCGTTTTGGGACTAGTCATAGATAAACTGGACACAGCACATTAAAAACTGAGTCCAGAAAGCATATGTTGCTCTGTATGCCTGCAAAGGAGCAATAAGCAATAAGCAATGTTCTAACATATGGGACGTTAGTCTGGTGAACTGCTCTGCAGAAAGCAGCTAACCGAAATATACTCATTAAGAACAGCATCAAGAACTACACCAACAAAGAGATTGCTTCACCTTATTCCACTGGATTTTCTGTATGCAATCTGCGGCCATAACGAGCCTTAAATTAAGGCACATCAGTGGTTGCAACATCAAAGTGGCCATTCCTCAATAACCAATCAAACAACCGATATTGGATTTCACCACCCCAACTTTCGAGTTCAACAAGAGATTCACCACCCATATACCTGACAGGAGGGAATGGGATCAGGGAACCCCAAAACTTCTGCATAAATAAAACCAGATCTTCACTGACGGCTCTAAGCTAGAGATGGCTGAGCAGTGTAATCTGCACCTAATGTGGGTGCCGGGTCATAGTGACGTTCCAGGCAACTAGTCAGAAATGGCACGACGCTAGAACTTTCCTCTGATTTTGCAAGCATGGGCACTCCATTGAGCACCTGTAAGCTAACAATAAAGGGCAGAATGAAAAATAAGATACGCTCTGTTACGGAAAGACCGCGCAACATATCTGGTAGCCTAAGTGTTCCAATTCGGGGAAGCCACCCCATACCTACCACCTACCCTACAATATACTAGTACGTATTTATTTAAGGGGCAGGGATATTTTACCACTTAAGCGTTTCATAAATTCGATTCACAGAATTGTAAATACTACATATTAGTATACACCTCATACCTTTATTCTTCAATTTTGCAACTATTAGGCTGTTTTGGATATAATAACGTAGATTATGTCAATTTGTATTTGTATTTGTCTAACGAAACCAATTTTTTTAACCAATTTTTTTATATATGTATATTCAATATGTTATTTATTTTTGAAGTCTTTATCTATAACACTATGAGACAATATCAAACTCTTTGGCTTGGTATTGAGTGAAACCAAAAGCAGCTAATAGTTTAGAGCATGAGTTTCTCCGAATTTAGCTCAAATAAGGAAGAAATCCATAATTAAATCCTTGTGTAAAATTAGTTGAGTTTAAGTTCCTGAAATATATTATTAGAAACTACTTATACAGGGTGTTCTTTTTTAGAGTGAAGCACTTTCAAATTTGGGAAAAAGGGTAAAATATAATATTCTGAACTAAAAGTTTATTTTATGCGATTTATGTTTAGGTATGATTTCTGGCATATTGTCACCGCGGGTGGTCAAGTCAAGCATTTGGGGCCTAATCTCGGCGATAGTTCTCTCAATGTTGGCTTACAGTTCATACAAATTTGCTGGTTTATCAACATAAACTAGCCCTTTCACATATTCCCACAACAAATAGTCAAGAGGCGTTAAGTTGCAAGATCTTCCAGGATAGTTCACAGGTCTATTTCGAGATATTATATTGTCGCTAAATTTTATGCCATAACAATAAATCGACTGTTATGTCCGATGTATGGCATGTAGCGCCGTCTTGCTGGAACCACATCTCTCCCACATTCATACCACGCAATCGGGGAATGAAATAGTCAGTTATCATAGCTTTGTAGCGATCGCCATTGATGGTCACGTTGTTGTGTTGTAACGTGAACTAATTGTTCCACCAGCCCATAAAGCGCACCCAACAGTACGTTTTTGTAGATGTAATGGTGTCTGAAGAATTTCTTGTGGATTATCTTCACTCCAAATCTAACCATAGCGATGTTTGAGTTTGGATGACAGAACCACGATTTTCGTTATAAAATGTCAATATTTGTAAGCGTTGTTGCGGTGTCAATTTTTCCATGATAAAATTGCAAACTTTGCTGGGTACAAATTACTTTTGGGTTACTAGATTTGATAACTACTATACCTCCTTATCCCTATCGGAAACTGCTTCACTCTAAATGTGGGGCAATTCTATTGAATTTCCTTCATTTTTAGTAGATATTCTTAGTAAAGTCTTATTAAGGCTTACTTATTTATTTAAGGTAAGAGAAATTTATTTCTTTTACCTTTCTTTATTTTTTTTAGATAAATCCTTTAATTAAAAGTCTTTTAGTATAGCGAAATATTTAGAGAACATATGTTTCAATCGCTTACCAAAATCATGCACTGAACCCTCCTCATAGGTGCCGACTGGTAATAGATACTACATTTCAAGTCTGTACGTTGGCAGGAGGTATCCAGCTAAGATAAGGGTACGGTGATGGGGTGTTCATTACTATTCAATACTATTCAATAGTACAGCACCCGTCAACATTTCCTTATCATGGTCAGGGGGAAAGGCGCAGCTTCAAGGTGTCATGCGACCCGTGCCCAGGATCAGCCGGCTGAGGCCCCGTTCTTAAATAGCCTGCGTATTTCGGATATATGCGCAGGTGGACGTCCTCTCTCCAACATTCGTGGGTCCATCATATAAATATAAGTTAAATAAGTTAAATACAAAAGTAAATAATGCGTCCGGCTTTTCTGGAGCTGCAGTACGACGGGCTATGGCCATCTCTAGCATCACGATACCCTCCGCAGCAGCCCTCAACAGCAGTGCTCTTAGTCAGCGATTGCCAGGTATTCAGCGTTCTGAGAAGGGTAATGCCAAGCAGTATAATGTCACTCAGTACTCTCGCATAGCCGACTCTAAATATTACTGACCCAGCGAAAGTGGGTTATAATGAACTACGAATTGCCTGCCAACTTCTGAAAAGGGTACACACTGCTCCACTGACTGAGGATGAGCTGACTAAAGAGTAGAATGAGTCATTCGACTGGGCGAATGTTGACTGACTTCACGCCTGAAGGCATGCAACCGGTAACTGTTTCCAAGCAGCAGATGTCAATAAAGGAAACCAAACTGGCGACCAAGATGATTCAAGGGTTGAAACCGTACAAGTCGTTTGTGGATATTACACGCAACCGTATTATTATTAGCGTGCTGGATGAAGCTGACCCAGAGAGTAAGATCCCCAGAACTCAGTGAAAGTGGGTGCAACTCGCACTATCCAACATTGCTTTGGCTGAGTTGTGTAGCAATCCACGTCCACCACCGCCTTGTGCATGCAATATCAAGGCCAAATAAAAATAATTGCAAGCGATGACCAAAGATCGGTAGAGCTGTATAAGGTCAAGATTGAAAACAATAATGGAAACACCGGCACTGGAGATGCTGCATTTAAAACAACAATGATGGAAGTGCTCTTGCTAGCAACAAATGATTCGTTGGAACCACTATTGAAATGCGATGGCGTGGTGAACTACGGCTCTGACAAGGTCACAGTTAAAGCGCACAAGAGCGATGTCGATGTTGCTGAACAGTTCGCTTCAGCTAGTGAAGCAGAATTAACTGATGTCGAAAGTGAGTACATATAATCTGGTTCAGAAGTCGCATCTAAAGATAGGGGTTTGTACACAGAGCAAGAGCTATTAAGCGGATCTGAGGAGGAAGCGAAGGTTAATCTGACGGAAGGTGCGTCTTCTACAAATAAACCTCAATCACAGTAAGGCTGATTCATCTGCACTGTTGAATCGTCTGGTGGAAGATCAGCCGCACTTTGTCCTCATTCAGGAGCCGTGGGTGAAAGGAGGGCGTATGAGGACACGTTGCCATAAATTATACGTTGCTAACTGTTCAAGTAGAATCTGGATTTGTATAATTGCTAAATCACAGATCAATGTTTACTTGATCCATAATTATAGCAATAAAGACGTGACGACGATCAGCTGGAAGATGGGCAAAAATAGGTATGTACTTGCCTCGTTCTATTTCTCCTACGATGACCCTGGTGGATGATCTGATAGTCGAGAGTGAATCACCGGAGTGCGGGCTAGTTTTTGGTGGCGACGTGAACGTACATCACACTCTTTGGAGTAGTACGGGTATCAATGAACCTGGTAAGTTACTTTACAACTACATTATTAGTAATTCATTACTTATTACTACTCTACGCAACCCTACTGTTATTTATCTACTCTATCCATATTATCGATATGAGCTCTTTATCATCTCTATGTCATTGTACAAGCAATATAATTATTCCAATAAAGAGAGACTATGATTTGGACACTGAACCACACAACATGGTGTCAGGTGTTAAAAAGTAGCCTATAGAATAGAGAACTACAAAAAATAAAGGTCAAGTTAAAGTCATACTGAAAGTGAAATTAAAGTCAATTAAAAAAAAAAAAAAAAATGTCTAACCCCGTTACCGGTGAAAATAAGTTCTCTACAAGCGAATACTATCGTTTGCTTCCACAATCCAACCAATTAATTTAAAATCAACAAACTTGGCTAATGAATGGAAAAATTGGAGCAAACAATTTAAGATTTTCTTACGAGCCTCAAACTTGGAAGACTAACCAGATGGGAGAAAAGTAGCATTATTGCTTCATCACCTTGGGCCTGAGTCGCTGCAAATCTTCAATTCTTTCAATCAAGATATCGACGTGATAAAATACAACGAACTGGTAAGCAGATTTGAAGCCTATTTTGTGCCTAAGACAAACATCGCCATGGAACGTCACAATTTTTTCATGCGCCGGCAAGGTGCCGTCGAGTCTATTGCTGAATATGCTGCTGCTCTACATAATCTAAGTTCAACATGTGCGTTTGGTAATATCCGAGAAGAGCTAGTGCGAGATATTTTTATTTGCGGTTTGTCAGAGATTTTTACAAAAGTCCGCGAAAGATTATTAAGTGAAGGCAATATTAGTCTCGACAAAGCATTAGACATTGCCAAAAGCATGGAACGTGCTAGAGAAAATGCACATATGATAAGTCAGTCAAGTGTCCATGAGATGGGTACCGTTGCGGTATTAAGAAGACACAGACCGACACCTCAGAGTAAAGGGGCAGTATCACAACAACAGAATTTTGCATTAAATATACGGTGTAAAAAATGTGGGCAAATACACAAAACCAAATGTCCGGCATACGGAACCAAATGTCATGCGTGCGGAAAACACAATCACTTCGCAAAGTTCTGCTTTTCTAACAACCGAATCACGAAAGTTGTAAAGAAGGTGGAGAAAGACGGAAAAAATGATAATGACAATTACAGTGATGACAGCTACGACGATGCAGACTATGATGATCTCTTTGTGGGTGCATTAGAGAGCCGTGCGAAGAGGTACTCACCAACTAGCAGCGAACGAGAATGGAACATCATCGTAAACATCAACGGCGCAGACTTAAGATGTCAAGTGGATACAGGTGCACAAGCAAATATTATTTCATTGAATACTTTTAAGTCATTGAATTTGAGTAAGTTTAATAAGAATGTCAAAAACAACATTTTAACATTTAGTGGCGAAAAATTGCCAATAGTAGGTGTTTGTCATTTGTCTTTGCTTTTCAAAAAGGAAAAATACTTAACAACTTTCTATATAATTAATATGCAATGTAATTCTATAATCGGTCTTCAGACAGCTGTTGATATGAAGTTGGTGCTTAAAGTTAACGTTTTGAATATTATCAATAAAAAATTTGCTAATTATTCCAACGTCTTTGAAGGCTTAGGATTGCTAAAACACCAATGCTCTCTAAAAGTAAATCCTAATATCCAACCAGTTGTAGATCCACCCAGAAAAATACCATTCACGCTGCATGAGTCGCTTAAAAAGGAACTCAATAGGATGGTTAATTTAAATGTTATTACACCGATCGGGGAACCTACAGAGTGGGTAAGCTCTATTGTGCTTGTGACAAAGCCATATTACGACCTCGATTTCCCTTTCCTAGCATCGACGAATGTAAGTCTAAATTAAGCGGCTCTAGAATATTTAGCACTCTTGACGCAAATTCAGGATTTTGGATGATCCCTTTAGACGAAAAATCATCAAAGCTGTGCACGTTTAATACCCCCTTCGGCAGGTATAGATTTTTACGCCTTCCATT
This sequence comes from Megamerina dolium, assembly GCA_963854835.1. Lineage (NCBI taxonomy): Eukaryota > Metazoa > Arthropoda > Insecta > Diptera > Megamerinidae > Megamerina > Megamerina dolium. The sequence goes on from OY978530.1 coordinate 25,819,797, forward strand.
TGGCATAAATGCAGCGCCAGAGATTTTTCATGCGGAAATGGTCAGATTATTCGGAGATATTGATGGCTTATTGATCTACATGGATGATTTTTTGATTCACGCGTCCAATGTAAATGATCATGACATTATTTTACAGAAGGTCATAGAAAGAGCACAGAATGTAGGTGTAAAGTTCAATAAAGATAAGTCTACTTTATATAAAAAAGAAATCAAATTTATAGGATATATATTTAGTGATCGAGGTGTCAAAGCAGACCCCGATAAAGTTAAAGCAATTTCCGAGTTCCCGGCACCACGGTGTGTAGCCGAGCTGCAACGATTTATGGGAATGGTCTTTCATTTCAAATTTGTCGTCCAAAAACAAAAATTTACGAGACCTTTTAAAAAAAGATATACAATGGCACTGGGAATCTATTCATGAAAAATAATTCAATGCTTTAAAGGGCGAATTAACAACAGCGCCTGTATTAACTTATTTTGATGAACGTCAGAAGTTGATTATGTCAGTGGATGCCTCAAAGTTTGCAGTAGGAGCAGCAATCTTCCACGAAAAGAATCCTATTGCTTACGGTTCAGCATCCTTGACAGCTGCGCAAATCAATTATGCACAAATTGAAAAAGAATTATTTGCCATCCTTTTTGGGTGTGTCAAGTTCCACCAATATATTTACGGATTAAAAGTAATTGTTGAAACAGACCATAAACCATTGGTTTCACTATTTAACAAGCCACTTTTTAAAATACCTGCTCGTCTGCAGCGTTTTATGTTACGACTCCAACGTTACGATCTAGAATTAGTGTACAAGCCGGGCAAGTTCCTATATGTAGCCGACACACTGTCAAGAGCACCATTAAAAGAGACAACAAAGATCGAAATAGATGACGAGTTACATTTGCATTGTAACTTTTTAATGTCTCAAATTGCATTGCCTGAAAAACGTTTAAATGAAATTGCGTTTGCCACGCTGGCTGACGACACTTTAGCGAAAGTCAAAGAGTACATTCAAGACGGCTGGCCTACAAAGAAAAAAGAAGTTGACAAGCATATCATGCCATATTATAATAATAAAGAAGATTTTGCAATATTTGGGGACCTCATATTAAAAAATAACAAGGTTGTAATACCATCGAGTCTTCGCAAACTAATTCTTTGCGATATTCATGAAGGGCACATGGGAATACAGCGTTGCCAAAGCTTGGCAAAAGATTCAGGAATTGATGAGTCATGAAGTCGTTAGAATTCCTTGGTATAAACTCGGCTGTGATCTATTTGAATTTAACAAAAAATCATTTCTTTTAGTTGTAGATTATTACTCAAAATTTATTGAAATAGAAATTTTGAACTTCGGTACGTGTAGCAACCAAGTTATAGCTAAAATGAAGTCCATTTTCTCACGCCACGGAATACCTGCAATCCTCGTCTCTGATAATGGTCCACCTTTCTGTTCAAACGAGTTTAAAATTTTTTGCGATGATTGGGGAATTCAACATAACACGTCTAGTCCGTACTTGCCTCGGTCAAATGGTCTTGCAGAAAGATCAATTCAAACAATAAAAAAGATGCTAAATAAATGTCATGACACAAAAGCTGACCCTTATACCGCACTTTTACATTATAGAACTACTCGTAAAAATAATATGCCCAGTCCAAGTGAGTTATTAATGTCTAGAAAGCTTAGGACGAAACTACCAGCAATGTCACAAAATTTTGAAACAGCAGTTGTAGATAAAAAGTTATATAATAAGCAAATAGAAAGGCAAAGGCAAATGTCAGCAAAAGATTACAACAAAAGAGCGAAATCATTAAAACCCATAGAAAACGGTGAACATGTAATGTACAAAAAATCACCTGCATCAGTTTGGCTACCAGGGGTAATCGTTGAGCATAGAAAAGAGCCGAGATCGTTTGTGGTTAAAGATGCAGATGGTACTTTGTACAGAAGGAATAGAGAACATATTTTGAAAAAATCAATACAAAAGACAGATGAAATAAATGAAGAAAAAAGTAGTGAAGAGAATAACAAACAAGAGAAGGTATTAACAAATGAGAATGCTGTTAATAACCAAAACAAAGCTGACGAAATAAGTAACAGTCCCCAAAATACCTATGTGACTAAGAAAGGAAGAAAAGTAATAAAACCAGATAGGCTGGAATATAACAAAAGTTGAATTTCCTTTACTCTAATGAAATAAATGTATGTACATCACTCCAATTTTATATTACTGAAATACTTTTTTAAAGTTTTAATATTAATTGCACTTTCATTGTGATATGTAAAAGTTTACTGACAAAAAGGGAGATGTTATGTAAAGTAAAACTATGTTATGTTAACTACATTTACTTTATATTAATCTATTACTATATATTCATTACTTATTACTACTCTAAGTAACCCTACTGTTATTTATCTACTCTATCCATATTATCGATATGAACTCTTTATCATCTCTATGTCATTGGACAAGCAATATAATCATTCCAATAAAGAGAGACTATGATTTGGACACTGAACCACACAACAAGAACCTACTTTTATAACGCGCAATCGTCAAAAAGTGCTACATATACCTTGATCTCTGACTTTTTAGTCGATAACATAGACCATCGATATATTGATCTTACATTTTAGGAGGAATCACCAAAACCCATTAGAACTAAGAACCCTACGAAAAAAATTTGCAGATGTATTAATATGGACTTAAAAAATTTTACTATGAATCCACCTTTTCACCCTAATAATTGCGATGCCTTTGATGACCTTGTCAAGTTGTTTACAAATGCATGTAGTCAATAAATAAATAAACAAAGCATGTCCAAAAACTGGTAATAGAAGAAATAAGAGGCCACCATGAGGACCACGGAACTCAATCTATTGCGAGTGGAGTGTAGAAAACAATTCAATAGAGTGAAATCTTCCCACGAGAGACTGGAGACTGGAATTGCTCCTATGAAAAGCTAAGAACCTATAAGAATGAACTGAGAAAATCAAAGAGAACCTCTTGGAGGTCATTCTATGGTGATATTGAGAGTACTGCAGAAGAGTCTAGATTAAGGAAAATTTTGTCAAATTCCAATCCATTCATTGGACACCTCAAGAAACCTGATCAGAGCTGGGCGGTATCTATCTCTACACTTACTCTTTGACACACACCTTGTCGGCAGCTCAGACGATCACACGACGAGCTATCGGAGTTAGTGGTCTTGATTGTGAATCAGAAATTTTAGAATTTAACGCAAAAGCCAATATAGACTGAGCTGTGAATGAAATTTTTTAAATCACCTGGGTCCGATGGGATATTTCTAGGGAAGCTCTAATATTCGTTAGGGTACATTAGAAACTGGCTGACAATAATTTTTAAAAGTGCTTTATACATGAATTATGTTCCCACTTTATGAAGGCAAGCGAAAGTTGTCCTTATCCCGAAGGCAGGCAAGATCACACATGTTAGTCCAACAGATTATAGGCCTAGCAGTCTGTCATCACTGCTACTAAATGTCTTAGAGCAATTGATAGATATGTATATTAGAAATACAATTACCCCATAACAACATTCTTTCTTCAAAGGAAATTATACAGAAACAGTCAGGAATTCACTTATCACACAAATTGAGAAATCAATAGAAGATATGAATATACATTAGTAGCACTCCTAGATATTGAGGACGATTTCAACAACATTCAGCCGAGGGCAATAACTAGCGCGCTGTCGGAGCTGGGGAACGACGGGTCTCTTTTGGGTTCATTGGACAAATTCTTATAATCAGATTCGTTAATTCAACGATTGAGATCTCGACGAAGTGCATATCCGTCAGCAGGGGCACCGTGAAAGGTTACCTGTCGTTAAACCTCGAACCTTCAACTGTATCGCATTGTCATTTAGTGACAAAGCCCGCTACTTGGGACTAATTATGGAAAGGAACCTGCTTTCGAATGTTAATGAAGAGGATAGAGTGGGGAAAGTAGCTAAAGCCCCGGTGGAAGCAAGATGGGTCTAAAACCCCAGGTAGTGCACTGGTTATATACAGCAGAGGTGAGACCAATTTTAACGTACGGCAGGCAAGTTTTTGTGGCCAGAACTTTTAAAGGTCATGCGGTTAGACGCATGGAAAGCATTCAGAGGGCAGCAGGCTTATGCGTGAGCAGGGCACTCAAAACCACCCTAACAGCGACATTAAATGTCATGCTGCATCTTTTACCGATGGACCTATACGACAAACAGCTAGCAGTGAAATCGGTTTTAAGGCTGAGGGAATCCTCTCTTTTAGCCACTTTCGCGAGAGAGTCAACCATTTTAGGAACTTTTCCACTCATTCCCAGTTCCACTGTATTTTGTAACTCGGTGAAACTGCACTTATATAAGTCCTTTATTACAGTTTTCTTTTCAATAGAAGACTGGGATAATGGTAAGATAGATTGTACCGACAGGGCTAGCATCTTTACAGATGGATCTAGGTGAATAAGTGGGAAGAGTGGCAACTCTGAGGTGTTTGGAAACCATTACATTATTATTACATTTGATTATGTAGATATTGTACTCATTGTAGATAATTGCAATATTAGAAGCCACTCTGAGTGTTATATGAACTGTTAGCTATGTGAGATAGCCTGACCGACTGCAAGTGCGCCGGATTAACGGGAAGAATTCTTGCCCCATTAATGAGGGGAGAGGCCTTCGCTGGTGTTGTGTAAAATGTAGGGCAACCGAGGTTGAATTTAACATATTGTTACGTTTTTACTTTGTAAACGTTTAATTCTACTCGAATCAATATTGGTCGATCACTGGATTCTGTGAATAATAACTGCAGCACTAATTTATTACTAACTATGTCCAACAACCATTTATTTAATCAATAATTTTATTTACAATCATTCTTTAATGTTTTTGCTACTTTAACTCATCTTATGTTACCTTATTAATGTTTGCACGATTATTTTCGTACTTGAATTGATTAATTTGTCAACAAACTAGCCCTATTTATTCTCTGCAAAGCTCAGAAAAAGTGATGTCACAAGTGTTCTGCCGTTCGGAACCGGCTAAAATAAGTAGGTCCATTCTAATACTGTCCAAAATTTAAGACGCACAACAGTAATGGAAGAGAAGCTCGGCCAATGAGCCCTCTGGGGCTTTAAGTGCCACATACATACATACATACATCTGGATAGCGCCATTACTAAAATGTTTGCAACTTTAGTTACAAAACAAATTGTTCAATCCGACAGCTCAATTATCTCGTTGTCTCAACATGTGTTTTGCAAAGGCTCTGCTCTAACCAATCTGTTATAGTTTTCTTCTTTTCGCGTAATGAACAACCGCAAGGTGATTTTTCTAATTTAAATTTTTCAAGCTATTGACCAGTATTATGATTTTCTAGTCGCTTTGTACATGGTGATTTTTAAACAACTTTCTTTTTAGCAACACTGTTTTTGGCATCTCAGCTGTTTTCTTGTAACATGTTGCTGTCAAACATGTTCAGTATGGTCTATAATTTAACCATTAATCGACTTACAAACGAACAACGCTTGCAGATTAATGAATTTTATTATCAAAATTCATGCTCGGTTAAGAAAGTGTTCGTGTACTTTTTTCTGTTTAACGACGAAGCTCATTTCTGGTTTAATAGATACGTGAACAATCAAAAATGCCGTATTTGTTGTAAATAGCAGCCAGAGGCATTGCAAGAACTGCCAATGCATCACGAAAAATGCACTGTTTGGTATGGATTATGGGCCAGTGACATCACTGGACCGTACTTTTTCCAAGATAACTAAGGCAGGAACGTTACTGTGAATGAGGAGCTCTACCGTGCGATAATCACAAACTCTTTTTTGCCTAAATTGGAAGAGCTGGACCTGGCTGACATGTGGTTTCAGCAAGACGGTGCCACATGCCACACAGCACGCGAAACAACAGCCGAATTGAGAGGCGAGTTCGGTAAACAGTTTATTTCACGTTTGGGGCCGGTCAATTGGCCGCCTAGATCGTGCAATTGAACGCCTTTAGACTATTTTTTCTGGGGCTCTGTTAAGGCTCATGTCTATAGCGACAAGCCCGCAACGGTTAACGCACTGGAAATCCTATATTGAAGAATTTATTCGTGAGATACCGGCCGATACGTTGGCGAGAGTTTGCCAAAATTGGAGCAAGCGTATGACCCATTTGAGGTGCAGGCGCGGTCAACATTTACATGAAATCATCTTTAAGCATTGAATTATATAGATCGTTCTATCAACTAAAATAAAGATTTCACACATTTATCTAAATTTTATGTGTTTCTGTAAATCAAATCCGAAGGCTCTTAAAAAATCACCTTGTATTTATATTCATTATAAATATTTATATTCATTCCTATAGTAAAAATTCGTGTAAATAAATGTCTGTTATGAACAAGTTACAAACAAAATCTTAAAACGAAATGAAATTAATGAAGATCTACCATCAATTATATTTCCATTAAATCAGAGTTCTAATAGTTAAAATTTAAATGATAGTCTACAAAGTGTAAGGGAAGACTTAAATCAATGAAATCTCTAAAGTAGAACAGAATGGATCACAATTGTCTTTAATAAATACATCTTCAAATTAGATTTGACATTACCAAATACACCAGTTGCAAGTACTTTTAGACGACCTAAAAATGTTACGCCTTTGTTATGAGTTGCATTTGACTTTCGAACTTCGCTGAATCGAAAATCAAATATCGAATGTCAAATTCATATTATGAGCTGTGAAACAACCTTGCCGTTGAGTATCGTATCTTCTGTTGCACAGAATTTTGCTTTCGCTGATGTAGCGTAGTGTAAGAAATTGCCAAAAAATGTAAGTATTGTATTTTGCATTTGATTTGTACTTTTTGGGGAATAAACACTAATTTTAAACAATTGCTTAATGAGCTGTATGAGCTTTATGCCGGCACCGACTTAGTAAACCGCATTCATTTTGATATATACAGTAAATTCTATTGAGTCTAAATTCAAAGTGTTACATAAATTTGCTATTGCTATTGCTTACTAATGATTCACTAAAATTGAATTTTTTTGGAGTTGTCATTGAACACATTTACATACTAATAATGTTCGTTAATTTAAAAGCAGTAACATAAATAATGTGTTAATGTTTTATGTGATCTAGATCTTTTTAATAGTGATGATTTATCCCCTAAATACAGACTAAAAAACCATGTAAGTTTGCACTCGCAAATACTTAAAATATGCAATAATATTTTGGCAGTTCTTAATATGTGTGATGAGATTTAACTTAATTAATGCTTATCCAAAAAGTATGCTATACAAATAACAACTTTCGTATATTCTGAATATAACAAAATAGGTTCACTATTCTTAAGTTGTGCCAGTTGTACCACGCATAGCCAGGGGATCAGGGGGATATATGCTCCCTGGCCAGCGAACTAATTTAAAAAATATAATATAATACGGAAATGTTAAAAATTGTATTAATTTTTATTTCACACAAGACGTTTTTACACTTCAAATGACTGTGGTTAGAGAACCTCCCCAATAATAGTATTTTTATAAAAGTCTAATTTCACATTTTAAAATCGAAAAATTTATTAATTATGTAATTTTAACTTTGTATGCGTCAGTTATTTTTAGATTTTTAAACAATAATTTAAAAATTTAAAAGAATACTACTATTAAGACGGGCAATATCTCGTAAAATAAGAAGTCCACTGTCACATTTCAAAAATAGCAGTTGGTAGCTGTCATCCCATGCACAAAAGAAAAAAAAATTGACGGAACACTTTTGCCGTCGTTAACTTATAAGTAAAAATGTCGCGGAACAAGTGCAGAATACGGACTCAGAAGGAAAAAAAAATAAAAAATTGCCTCGGATAGAGCTTCGTTTTGTGAATATAAAAAGTAAAAAATTTGTCTCTGCATACAAGGCGTGGCTCAAGGTCAAAGTTCCAAATTGAGGTCGAGATTATTCGATACAGACGTAATTTTTTTCTATAATATGGGTATCATAAGAAAGGTTTTTTAAATACCTTTCTACTGATATATATAATTTAATACCTATTTTTTACATTTTAAAAGTTATTATCAAAACTATAAATTTGAAATTTTTTTTTTTCAAAAACCAATTTTTTTTCGAAAATAAGCCTTATTTACCTATCGAAAATTTAGCACCATACTAAAGCTTATACAATTACCTTTACAAATGTGTATAAAACATATGTTTCCAGAATTTGTATGCATTTCAAAAATTGTTTTCAAGCTGATACTTCATCAAGTGTTTCCAATATGGACGGCTTTCGATACAATTACCTGCATGTCTTCAAATTCAGTATCGCAACCAACAGTATTTTAGGACAAAAGCTCTTTTGATAGCCGGCCTTCGGCCTGGCGCAAAAAAAATAACCCTTATAGGCCCGACGCCGGCTTCGCGACTAACAGTATTTTAGGACAAAAGCTTTTTTGATAGCCGGCCTTTGGCCGGGCGCTAAAAAAATAACCCTTATAGGTCCGACGCCGGCTTCGCGACCAACATAATTTTAAGACAAAAGCTTTTTTGATAGCCGGCCTTTGGCCGGGCGCAAAAAAAATAACCCTTATAGGCCCGACGACGGCTTCGAGATCAGCAGTATTTTAGGATGAAAGCTATATTAATAGCCGGCCTTCGGCAGGGCGCAAAAAAAATAACCCTTTTAGGCCTAACGCCAGCTTCGCGACAAACGTTTTAGCATTGAAATCTCTTTGTAATTTTTAGTATTGAAATTTTATTCATTTGTTTCAATATTGTATTCACCATCAGGATAATCTACAACATAGGGCTCTAACAATGTGGTCTTTATTAGATTAATAAAAGAATTAGTTAATTATACTATTTCATCCTATTTTTCCTTAATTCTTTTGTCTATGTCTACCGCTATGATTATAACTGCCTCACTATTCCTCAGTGCAGTGTTTTATATACCATTGGAAAGGTAATCCTATGATCTTTGAAATAATATATAATTTTTGATAGGTTAATGGGGGACTTTTTCGAAATAAAAATCGGTTTTTACAAAATTTTTATAAAAAATTTATAATTTTCTTCATAACATTTAAAAAGTTAAAAATTCATATAAAATATTATATACCTATAAAAAGGTATTAAAATTACCTATGTTTTAATACCCATATTGTGGAAAAAACTTGCTTGTCTCTCGAGTAATCTCGACCTCAATTTTGAACTTTGACCTTGAACCACGCCTTGTGTGGGCATTTGCAGACAAATTTTTTATTTTTTATATTCACAAAACGAAGCTCTATCCGAGGCAATTTTTTATTTTTTTTTTCCTTCTGAGTCCGTATTCTGCACTTATGCCAATGTCGCTCATTAACAATATAAGAAACAATATTACAAAGGCAGATTCTGAAAATCTGCAAAAAATATAAATTCGGTGTATCAACGACGCTGTAGCACGTATATATACTTCCTCGAAATTTCTGTGTGCTGCAGTAAACGCAGTAATGTGCTATGTACACTTAGCAGAAAAAGTGTACATAGAAGAAGTAAACAATTCTTCGCTGCACTAAACACCAATAAGGAAACAATTTTTCTCAAAAGAAATTATTTTTTATTTAAAAGTTAAGAGTATTATGTTTATTTTAAGCCCAAATACATTAAATTATAATGTACAGAAAAATTATAAGAAATAAAAGAATTCAAAAGCACCTGTTAATTGGTCAGAAAAAGTCTACGTACAGAAGCGAAAACGGGACTTCCCCGCTCATTTGCTCGATCGCTCGTGCCATCAAAAGTTTTTTTCACAAGTTCTATATTTAATACGTATCGTGGTTCGATTTTGTGCTCTGAATAATCTATTTCAAAAAGTTTAATAAAGATGAATTCAAAATTAAAGGAAATTGGAGGTGACGAACGGAACATTATAATAAAATTATGGAAAGAAGGCCAAACTTTCCGTGAAATTGTTAAAACCCTTGGGAGAGCGCACCCCACAATTTAAACGGTGAATAATAATTTAAATAAACTGGAACTTTCGTGTCGCAACAGCGTTCAGGATGACCTTCTATTCTGACCCAACGAGAAAAAAGATGTGTTTTGCTGCTTGTTCAAGATAATCCTCGACTGACCGCAATGAAAATTGCTCAAAATGTTAAGGAACAGTTTAACAAAACCATGCATAACGACACCGTGCGCAAAATTTTAAAAGAAGCTAACTACCGTGGCCGCGTAGCGCGCAGGAAGCCGTTTATTTCGCTCATAAACCGACAAAAACGAATTTATTTTGCCAAACAATATATAAAAAGTTCTGGAAGAAGGTGCCGAAAAGGCCGAAAATAACATGCTTCGCCAGCCATCTCTGTTCTTCGCTAGCTGGCGCCAGTTAGAAATTCCAAGCGCCATCAGGTACTCCAGTACTTGGTCTTTCCACCGGAGGTTAGGTCTTCCTCTTCTGCGTCGTCCTCCAGCGGGTTCCGAATATAACACCTTCTTAGCTCGAGCGTGTTTTTCCATTCGCTCGACATAACCTAGCCAGCGCAGCTGCTGGATTTTGATGCTCTTTACTAAGTCAGTATCGGCATACAGCTCATACAGCTCATGACTGTACTTATTCGGTACTCGCCACCAACGCAAATAGATCCAAAGATCTTGCGTAGGACTTTTCTCTTGAAAACTCCAAGCATTCGCTCATACGAGGTGGAAATTGTCCAGGATTCAGCGCCATATGTTAGGACAGGCATGATGAGAGACTTGTAGAGTGTAGTTTTCGTTCTTCGACTTCTCAATTGATTACTCAGTCCAAAGTAACACCTGTTAGCAAGAGTGATCAATCGCAGTATCTTCACGCTGACGTCGTTACTGCTGTTAATGCTGGTTCCAAGATAGACAAAGTCCCTTACTATTTCAAAAGCGTAGTTGTCAACAGTGACGTGCTGTTCAAGACGCCAGGACTCTTTGTTTGTTGACACTAGATACTTCGTTTTGCCCTTGTTCACCGTAAGACCCATCCGACGCGACTCTTTTGCCAACTGAGAATGCTGCACTGACTGCTTGCGTGTTCATGCCGATTATGTCAATATCATCGGCATACGCTAACAGCATGACACTTTTGTTGAAGATAGTGCCATTATGTCGTAGATCAGCAGCTCGTATTGTTTTCTCCATAATAAGATTGGAGAAGTCGCACGATAGCGAATCACCTTGTCTGAAACCCCGTTCGGTATTAAACGGTGCGGAGAGGTCCTTCCCAATTTTCACTGCACAACGGTAGTTATGCAGTGTCATTCCACAAAGTCGAATGAACTTTGCAGGAATACCGAACTCAGACATTGTTGCGTAGAGGTAATCCCTTACCGGACTGTCGAAAGCGGCTTTATAATCAACAAATAGGTTGTGTGTGTCAATCAGTTTTTCTTGAGTCTTCTCGAGGATTTGGCGAAGTGTGAAAATCTCGTCGATGGTCGATCAGTTCTGAAGCCACACTGATAAGGTCCAATCAGGTTGATGAGCATAGGCTTCAACCTTTCACACAGTACGCTCGACAGAACCTTGTATGCGATGCTCAGGAGACTTATTCCACGGTAATTGGCGCAAACTGTGGGATCACCTTTCTTATGTATGGGACAGAGAACACTGAGCCTCCAATCATCAGGCATGCTTTCATCCGACCATCAGCTCATCGCCTCCGGTCTTAAATAACTCGGCAGGCAGGCCATCAGCACCTGCAGCTTTGTTGTTCTTCAGCCTTAAAATGGCCGTTTCAACCTAGTCATAGTCGGGTGGTGGAACATCAACACCATCATCTGTACTTGGGGTGTTTTTTAATACTTTTCTTTTTACATCTGCTTACGTAATTCTTATATGAATTTTGAGTGCAGTAACTATTATAGTAACAATAAATCATTATTTATATGTAAAATTTATATATATATATATATATATATATATATATATATATATATATATATATATATATATATATATATATATATATATATATATATATATATATATATATATATATATATATATATATATATATATATATATATATATATATATATATATATATATATATATATATATATATATATATATATATATATATATATATATATATATATATATATATACCGCTTTAATATCCTTAATCGCTCCGATTCTCGGAAGTTCTTGGTTTTCTGGAAGTTCTTGGATTTCAATACTATCATATAGCAGTAACGAGTTGAGTGTTTTACGCTTGTTTTCCTATTAGTCTGCGAATTGAATTTGTAAGTCCTTCTGTATTTCGTCATTCGCTATGTATCTCTTAGCATTGACTATTGTCCTTTGTATTTTCGATTGTTCTCTTTGTATAATCTGTAAATTTGTGTTGGAGGCAGAGCCGTATATTGCTATGCCGTATTTCCGTAATTGATTAATTATTACTTTATAGATAAGCATTTTATGTTTTAACGAGAGTATCGATTCTATGCCTGACATTCAGTATAGTTGTACACAATTTTTTTTTTCAATTTCGTTTCTTTTTAAGTAAGTCTTCCAGGTATGTTGCTCTGGTACTAATAGCAAATCGATTGCAGTAAATATTTCACTGCATATCTTTAAATTTTTTTTAAAATAATTCTGGAACTGTAATTAGAATTTGTTGCAGCAATCACTTCAGTATCATTCACTGCCGCTGGAATATCAGCTGTTTATAGAAAATAAAGGACACTGCCCTCGGGTACACCAGCTTCCATAATTTTATTGTTAGAGATGCTGTCTTGACATGACATTTGACATAGAAATAACGGTTTCGATGTATTTTTTATGAAATAGAATATACCCCGCAAGAAGCATACCGGTCAATTGATTAGTAAATTTACGTGAAGCCATGACCAAAACTTTCCGTATATTTCCCATTCTTAAGGGCATTGTGAGATTTTTTTACCGTTTCGTTTCGATTTTAAATTTGGAATCTCTTCGTCATTCTATAATAATTTGCTGAACCCGAAGTACGTCCTTTCAACTTTTTTCAAAAACCAGCAGATCATGTGATAAATGCGTAAGCAATGCTTCTTGCAATGCTAACACATCGCTCTCATCGCTAAAAATGTATTTTCAAAATGTGTCTGGAATGAGAACAAAGCAAGCAATGCTTCTTGCAATGCTAACACATCGCTCTCATCGCTAAAAATGTATTTTCAAAATGTGTCTGGAATGAGAACAAAGTTGAGTGATTCTTTTCTTTTCATTTTGCATTCTGATTTTGCGCTAGTTAAAAAGTGGCTGAACCCTGATTTCCATGACGATTTGTGATTCTAATTTGTAGAGTGTTTATCACAAAGATAGGGATTCCGCTAAAACTGTGTGTATGCGTGATGGTGGACTTCTTTTTGCTGTTAAGCGTTCATTGCGGTCTGAAATCATCGTTTTAAATCATAATGATACTTTATTGGATCAAGCTGTATGAAAGCTGATAAGGCATAAAGCTGCACGCTTTATGCCTTATCACTCTTTCATACATTCCCCCGTTAGATTCAGATTAGTTATATTGCGCTCATGTGGATAATATATTGCATCTTTTTGAGGAAACTGTTGGTGATAGTCATTTATGTGTAAAAAAAATAAATATGTGGCACTTAAAGCCCCGAAGGGCTCATTGGCCGAGCTTCTCTTCAATTACTGTTGTGCGTGTTAAATTTTGGACAGTATTAGAAGGGACCTACTTATTTTAGCCGGTTCCGAACGGCAGAACCCTTGCGACATCACTTTTTCTGAGCTTTGTCACAAAGTTCTTTTAGAAGCTTTTTCGTGGCAAGTTGTTACTCTCGGAAGAATTGTCTATTGCCTGCAGACAGGTGGGTACCGTTCGAAAGAAAGATCTTTTCGATATTAAATTTGTTATGCATCAGCAGGGGATTGAACCATGACCTACAGATTAGAAGGCCAACACACTCTCCACTGAGCTACGGCACCCACACTTGGTCTTCTATATGTAAAGATATAATTCTTACACCAATAATGTAAATAAGTCATATGAAATGTAGTTTAGTTTAGTAGTTTATTTAGTAGGTTATTTAGTATTGAAAACAGATTTATTCTAATGTAAATAAGCTAGATACAACCCTAGATAATATTGTAATAATTTAAAGTTAACGGAATGTATTTGTCCTGTCTCTGAATCGAATTTGCATGTTATACCGTTATTCTTAGAAATCAAATTTTATACTTTTCTAAGTGTTCCTTCTGAAAATTTAATTAGACAGTTTAATTATAACGTGTATGATTTGGACCATATAAATATTATTCTTGAGAGTTTAGATTTAGAATGCTACTTCATGGGGCTTAATGGCCCAGAATCGTATGAAGCGTTTTTGAGAAAAATCTTGAATCTTTGTAATGAAAATATTATTCTAGTACTTAAAAAAGTACATAAATTGCCTTGGTACACTAACAATCTGAAGAAGTTGAAATAAATGTGTTAGTATTCATGGGTCCACAAACGACATCGTAGCTAAAAGTAAACACGCATACTATGAAAATGATTTATTTGCCCTAATTAATTTCAATATGGGACACCCAATCATTTGTCATCGATTAAACGCAATGGGAATGATCCGAAAGGTAGGAAATAGGGTGCCATATGAACTGAAGCCAAGAGTCCTCCAACGCCGTTTTTTCACGTGTGAAAAACTGCTCCAACGCGATGATAATTATTCATCGCGAGTAGATCATGCTGTATATTTGGTGAGACCAACTGCGAGTGGTGTATTATGAGTTGTTGAATCGACTGACGACAATTGATGCGTTTGAGCGGAGCATTGCGAGAAATATGCCGGTAGACACGATAAAATTATTTTGCAACATTAAAATGCTCGGCCACATTGTGCGGCACCCGTTAAAATGTACTTTAAAACGCTCAAACGGAAAGTCCTACCACACTTGCTCTATAGCGTCGACTTATTCCGACGCGGAATCCGTATGCTGCCAGTGAGATGAGAAAGTATATAGCGACGGACAGGACAGTACTTTGAATATTGAATGTATAACCAATTTTTCACAATAAAATTTTTATTTTCGCAAATAAACCGGATGAACTTATTTATGTAAGCATCTTAGAGAATAAAAATAATACTCAAACCCGAAAAAAGCGCTCACAAAGTCGAATCGTATCGCCCAATGAGTTTTTACCGATCTCTTCAAAAGACATGGAAATCCTTTTTTCTCAAAAGACTATTGCCAATCATTGAAAATCAAGAGCTAATCAACCAGCCATCAATTCGGATTTCGGAAAAAAACACAGTACAATTAAATAGGATCACAGGATCGTTGAATATATATATGAATTGAATGAAAGTCCAGCTGGTGTGCCCCAAGGCAATGTCATGGGTCCAATTTTTTACCTACTCTACACATACGATTTACCTTTGCAGATGACACTGCTGTCTTAGTCGTTGGCACTCTTACGCAGTCAGCTTCCTCTAAACGCCAAAGAGGGCTCGACTAGCTTACTGACCAGATAAAATATTGGAGAATCAAGGCCAATAAAACAAAGTCAGTCCAGGTTACATTCACTCTCAAACGAGATACTTGCCCACCCGTCAAACTCAACGATACACCTATACCCAATATGATGAAACAAAATATTGAAATACTGCAGTGTAAATGCGCCTTACGATGTCACAAAGAACCAAATCAAACGTGATATCAAAATTCCCACAGTTTTCGAAGAAATAAAGGAGCATGCTACATCCCACAATCTGAGCCTCCAAACCCATTCCAACCTACAAATATTAGATTTACATTCCAACTCTGCGACCTTCACTCGCGTGAAAAGAAAATCTACAAAAGGTCTCCTATGCTAATGGCCAACATATAAGTAGTGGTTACACAAAAAAGCAAATTCTAAGTATACTTCTTAAACTAAATATATTTGCTGAATGTTAGTGCAACAGATTGCAATAAATAAGTGATTAAAAAAATGAGTGTGGCCATTACAACCGAAAATCAATTTAGACCGAATTTAGAGTGCTTTGCTAGCTATATCTGTCTTTCGCTAGCTGGAGCCAGTTAGAAACTCCAAACGGCGCCAATTTCTCCAGTATTTGGTCTTTCCATCGCTGCTTGGGTCTGCTTCTTCGGCGTAGTCCACCAGCAGATTCCGAATATAACACACTCTTAGCTAAAGCGTGCTCTTCCAATCGCATGTAATGAGTTAGCTAGCGTTTGCATTTTGATACGCTTTACGATGTTGGTGTCGGCTCATGGTTGTACCTTATTCTATACTCGCCACCAACACAAATACGTTAAAAGACCTTGCGTAGGACTTTTCTCTAGAAACCTCCAACCAATCCATCATCTCAGGCGAAAGTTGTCCAAGCTCCAGCGCCAGGCATAATGAGGGACTTGTAGTGTGGTTTTCGTTTCTCTAGAGCGGGCTTCTCAGTTGATTACTTAGCCCAAAGAAATACCTGCTAGCATCTCCAGGCTGACTGGCATTAATGCTGGTTCCAAGATAGGCTCATGGTTCCTTCATTACTTCGAAAGCATAGTTGTGAACAGTAATATGCTGTCCAAGACCCCGGGACCCTTTGTTTGTTGACACTAGGTACTTTGTCTTGCCCTCGTTCACGGTAAAACCTATTCGACGCGACTCTCTTTCCAACTCTGAGAATGCTACACTGAGGCCTCGCGTGTTCATGCCGATTATGCCAATGTCATCGGCATACGCTAACAACATGACATTTTTGTTGAAGATAGTGACATTATCTCATATGTGAGCAGCTCGTACTATTTTCTCCACAATAAGATCGAAGCAGATGCACGATATAAATCATCTTGTCTTAAACGCCGTTCAATATTAAACCACGGAGAGAGCTCAGACCTTGTTGTGTAGAGGCCTTCGTCTTGCCCTCGTTCACCGTAGGACTCATGCCGATTATATCAATATCGTCGGCATACGTCAACAGCATGACTCTTTTGTGGAAGATAGTGATATTATGCCGTCGATCAGCAGCTTATATGATTTTCTCCATGGTGGTAACTAGAGGGTTAAAAAGTTCAGAGAAAATAATCCTCGGAAAATGTTAATATAGGTCTCCGAAGACAGGAACTACCCTAAATATAATTTTACTTATGATTTTTCAAATTCTATGTTTTTACTTTCGACCGAAAAAGCCAAATTTTAAGCCGCTGTAAAAAAATTAAGACGTAGTAGAGCAGAAAGGGATTAGGGCTTTTGTTACTGACGTCAAATTCTATCGTTTGAGCCTAGTTTGGTTCATCCCCGAGGTAATGACTTTCAAATTGTGACATCACATGATGCAATAGAATCGTAAAAATAAAGTATTTAAAATGTAAATTCGTTTTTTACATATTATCTGTAACTCGATACGAGGGCGGATTGATAATGAAGCTACCTAAGTAGGAAGAAAACATTTTTTTTTCAAAAACCATTTACTTCTCAACATAGTCTCCTTTTACTTCGACACATTAAGTAAGACGATACTCCAACTTTTTTATACCATCTGAATAATACGATTTCGGGAACCCCTCAAAATATGCGTTAGTTTCGGTAATCACTTCTTCGTTTGAGCTGAATCTCTTTCCTGCGATCCATTTTTTCAAGTTTGGAAACAGGAAAAAGTCACTAGGAGCTAAATCTGGACTATAAGGTGGATGATCAACCAATTCGAAGTGTATTTAGCATCGTATCTAATGCTGTGTGAACCGGTGCGTTGTATTGAAGAAAGAGCACTTTTTTCTTCTTTAAATGTGGTCATTTTTTCTTGATTGCATCATTCAATTGGTCCAATAATGCAATAATGTACTTTCCTGTGATTGTGGATCCTTTTTCAAGATAATCGATAAGCAATATTCCGAGTGCATCCCAAAATACAGTGGCCATAACCTTGCCAGCAGATTTTACTGCCTTCGCCTTCTTCGGAGCACTTCCACCAGCTTCCACCCACGTTTCATCAACAGTTATTAATCGACTCCAAAAATCAACAGGATTACGCTTTATCATGTCCAAACACCGCTGTGAAGTGGTCTCTCGAACTCGTTTTTGTTCAACACTGAGCAAATGCGGCACTAGTGGAGCAATGAATTTGTGTTCAATGCATAATTTCATCTTTCGTATGAACACGTGTAAAGTTTCAAATCAATCTGGCAACCAATTCTTTGTTTAACAGCTGCTTGAAGTTGAAGTGTTGCAGTATTTTTTTTAATGGAAAAATTAAAAAATCGTTCCATTATTGAGTACTTATTTAAAAAAGGTTAATCTGGACAAGAAATCCATACCGATATGATAACTGTGTTAGGTGAATGTGCTCCTTCATAAAAAGTGTGCTCCTTCATATACAACAGTAAAAAATTGGATTGCTGAATTTAAACGTGGTCTTACAAGTACTGAAGATGAACCACGTTCAAAATGTACATCGATATCAAAAAGCATTAAGCAATTATATAATATTATGAGCGTAGATCCTAAGTTGATAACAAAATTAATCCAAGTAAACAAAAACTGAATTCTCAGCGTAATTTGGAACGTTTTAAGCAGAATAAAACCGATTTATTGCATCGTTTTATAACCACCATGATCCTAAATTGCAACAACCAAACAGTGGTAAGAAAAGAAAATAGTAAAAACTGCATTTTCAACTACATTTGGACATTCTGAACTCATTCGAATGACATTCGGATTGAAAAATGCATCTTCCACCTTCCACAGGTCGATGTACACGGTTTTGAGACAATTCATTAATAAAAAATCACCTTACAGTCGGCTGTGGCCGATTAAATTATATCCTGCATATGTAGGTATATATACATAAAGTTTGCTCGAATATCCATCTTTTTCTTCTATTTCCAATATTTTGTATAGGAGCTACATTAAGAAGTAGGTGTGGCTCACCACTTTTTTGAGGAACAATTTTTGCTTATAATACTAATCTACACCTGAAATATGGTTGAATTTAATGAAGTATTTTGAAAGTTATGGGGTTTTTAAGACAATTCCAAGGTTTAGTAGTGGGCGTGGCTTGCTTTATTCTTATAAATCTAATTATCTTAACAATATTTATCAACAAATTAAATTTTGTTGTCCTACGCTGAGTAGTTCGTAAGTTATAGCGGCTAAAATTTTTTTTAAATTTTCGCAACTTAGTGTGGTAGCCCCATTAAGAAGTGGGGGTGGCATGTTGATTTTTTCCAGATTATTTCCGACTACCATATTAATCTAAGTGCCAATTATGGTTACTCTAGACAGAAGATTGCAGAAGTTACATCTGTTTCAATTCAAAAGAAGTACAGACACTTTGTATGGGAGCTACTATAAAAAGTAGGCGTGGCTCGCTCATTTCTGGCAAGGCTATGTAGCAGTATAATGTAACGGTATGTGCTAAATATTGTTGTCTGAAATGGTATATTAAGTGAGTTATAGCAAGTTCAAAATTTTTAAAATTCCGAGGTTAGTCGCTTTAAATGCTTGGTGTAAGCGAGGCTATTGACCGATCATGCCCAATATCAATCCCCTTCGTACTCTTGGATCATAGGTTACTTATGCCAAATTTTGTCAAAATAGCTCAATATTTACTCAAGTTATCGTGCGAACCAGCCAGGTGACGGACAGACAGACGGACGGACATCGTTAAATCGAAAATTTAAGCGACGCTGATCACGAATATATATACTTTTCTATATCTCCGGAGATTCCTTCAAGTGGTAACAAACATCTGACCGAAATGAATATACCTTGCATATTACATTATGCAGGGTATAAATATGTGTTGTATAATATCCTCGTATTTACATAGTACCTCATTAGAAGAAGCTCTGAATTAACTAGCTTTAGCAAAATATTTACAACTTTGAGAAAGGCAGCGCTTAACATCCAAATTGCTAAATGTGATTTTCTGAAGAAATAAGAATATAATAAAATTAGAAAACATTCAGTCATCAAATATAAAAAGATAATATAAATTTGTAGCCCCCATCTTCGCGATGATGCTGATGATATTCATAACAGGAATTCTGGGAACATTGCAAGTTAGCAAAATAACCATAACAATAATACATATAGTAGATCCAAATATAATTAGTATAAAAATGTCACGAATTGAGTCAAATATTCAGAATTTAGATACTATTAATAAAGACTTGTTATATAGAGAGTTAAACGTACTTAAATCCAAAGTTAAATCAATAATTCCTTAATCAGGGAATATTAGGCAGAAACGAGGCCTGTTGAATATCGTCGGTACTATGGTCGACGATGACCGTCAGTACATTTTAGAACACTTGCGGAATGCGGACGTCAATAATCACAACGCTAACATGATAGCAAATAAACCAACATTTCAATGGCAGTTTTACAGTTTTACTAAAAAGGAACGTAGAAGAACACAGAACGAACATTTAAAAACCTTTCGAACAAATTAAAACTAAAAAAAACGAGTTTGTAAAATATCTCTTGTATCTTGACTAAATGCAAAAAAAATAGATTTTCAAAAAATAGAATGAATCAAATACAAGACAATATAAACGTATATAATATTATATTATATACGTTTACGAAAAAGAAACAGATTAAAAAATTAAAAAGAGTGAGTGTTACGTTTAATATTAAATTCGAAATTTGCAACTGCGTCGTCCTCCAGCGGATTCCGAATATAACACCTTCTTAGCTGGAGCGTGTTCTTCCATTCGCTCGACATGACCTAGCCAGCGCAGCAGCTGGATTTTGATGCGCTTTACTATGTCAATATCGGCATACAGTTCGTACAGCTCATGGTTGTACCTTATTCGGTACTCGCCACCAACGCAAATAGGTCCAAAGATCTTGAGTAGGACTTTTCTCTCGAAAACCCCAAGCATTCGCTCATCCGAGGTGGAAATTGTCCAGGCTTCAGCGCCATATGTTAGGACAGACATGATGAGAGACTTGTCGAGTGTAGTTTTCGTTATTCGAGAGAGGGCTCGACTTCTCAATTGCTTACTCAGCCCAAAGTAACACCTGTTAGCAAGAGTTATACTATGCATGATCTCCAAGCTGACGTCATTACTGCTGTTAATGCTGGTTCCAAGATAGACAAAGTCTCTTACTACTTCAAAAGCGTAGTTGTCAACAGTGACGTGCTGTCCAAGACGCCGGGACTCTTTGTTTGTTGACACTAGATACTTCGTCTTGCCCTCGTTCACCGTGAGACCCATCCGACGCGACTCTCTTTCCAACTCTGAGAATGCTGCACTGACTGCTCGCGTGTTCATGCCGATTATGTCAATATCGTCGGCATACGCCAACAGCATGATACTTTTGTTGAAGATAGATATATATATTTATATATATATATATATATTATATATATATATATATATATATATATATATATATATAAATATATATATATATATATATATATAAATATATATATATATATATATATATATATATATATATATATATAAATATATATATATATATATATATATATATATATATATATATATATACATATAAATATATATATATATATATACATATAAATATATATATATATATATATATATATATATATATATAAATATATATATATATATATATATATATATATATATATATATATATTTATATGTATATATATATATATTTATATGTATATATATATATATTTATATGTATATATATATATATATATATTTATATGTATATACAGTGGCTCCCAGCTTATTTCGTACAGTGACAGTTTAAAAATTGCTGCAGTCGTAATTCCTAATATAGCAAAAATTTGAACAAAATATAAATGCCATTTTTGAAAGGAAGGTTTGTTTTTTATTTTCCAAAATTTACTTTTTCAAAATTTTAGTGTTTGACACTATAAAAAAATAAAATAAGAAAAAAATAGGAAAATTCATGTCACAGCTTATTTCGTACAGTCTCTTTAAGTTCAAACTAAAAACAAAGTAAGTTGATTTTAATATTTAGTATGACATCCCTTAGCGTTAATGACAGCCTGGAGTCTACTTGGCATTGAATCCACCAATTTTTGAGTGATGTCTGGTGTGATTTTTTTCCATTCCTCCATCAGTACCTTCTTTAGGTCTTGCTTATTAGAAATCTTGTGTGTTCTTATTTTATTGTCCAAAATAGACTAAAGATTTTCAATCACATTCATGTCAGGTGACTGTGGTGGTGGAGACATCAAGTGTGAGCAGTTCAAATAAGCCAAGATTGCACAATCCCAGATTTATGTTTTGGGTCATTATCTTGGTAATACCGAAATTCTTCCCGCAAACCCAGTTTGTCTGCACTTTGAAGTAAATTGTTTTTCAGAATCTCGAGGTACTTCATTTTGTCCATTGTTCCCTCAATAAAAACCAATTCACCTACTCCGGCTGCTGACATACAGGCCCAAACCATCACGCTACCGCCACCATGCTTCACTGTGGGCTTAAGGTTCTCCTTGTTTAGCTCGGTATTAGCTTTACGCCAAACATATGACATTCCGTCCGAGCCAAAAATATTAAACTTAGACTCATCCGCGAAAATAACGGTATTCCAGAACGCAGGAGTATTAATAATATGCTCTTTGGCGAAGTCAAGTCGGCGTTGTATATTCATTTTCGAAATGAATGGTTTCTTTCGGGCTACTCGACCGTTCAAGTCATGATTGCGCAGCACACTTCGGACAGTTTCAGCACTGGATGATTTTCCTATTTCACGCTGAACCTCTGCAGCCAACTTCAGAGCGGATAACTTTGGATTTTTCTTAATTTTTCGTACAATATAACGCTCGTCTGATGCGTTGAAAATCTTATTAGGTGCTTCTCTGCCCTTGTTCTCCAACCGATTTTCGCGAACGAAGCGTTGAATGATGTATTGGACAGTTGAGGCACTTAAATTTGTCATTTCAGCAATTTTTCGCACACTCTGACCTTTCCTAAAATGGTTAATTACCAGTTTACGCTGTTCCATCGTTGTACGATGACCCATTAAGCTAAATGTTTAATTTACAGCACTTTAACTATTTAAAATAATAATAATAAAAATTGTTATAATAGTTAAAAAGGTCCAAAAACTCATACAATTCAAAAAAACTTTGTAACTGCGCGGCAGAATGAAACTTACTTACATTGAAGTTTGTGTACGAAATAAGATGTGAGCTGAAAATCAGCTGATCAATAGTTTTTCTCTCTTGCAAAACAAAAAGAAAAATTTTTGGGGTTCCCCGTTTTCTTATTAGGTTTACTAAACACATACACAGACATCTACATTCAAAACTTATCGATAAGTTTTTTAGTTTCGATGTTACAGCCATGTACATAAAAATATATACACTGTACGAAATAAGCTGTGAGCCACTGTATATATATATATATGTCTACATATGTATATATAAGTATATATATATATACATTTATATATATATAAGTATATATATATATATATATATATATATATATATATATATCTATATATATATATATCTATATATATATATATGCGGATGTTAAGCGGATCGCATTAAAAAAATGATTTTGTCGTGATGGTGACGATAAAAAATATTAGACTAAATTTTATTGCTATGTAATTTAATGCTTATGCTTCTTTATCATAAAAATGAGCGAATATAAAAAATATATAGAATATGAAAAGAGAATAGCGAAATTGAACAGTTAATTGTATAAATCAAAATTAACAGCAACTAAAGTAAAACAATGTAGTGTGAATAATACAAATATAGGAAAGCGTTTAAAAATTTAACATTTTAAAGAAATGTTGACCATGTCTGCTATGTTATATATATACATATATATATATACATAACTATACCTATATATATATATATATATATATATACAAAAAATAACTTTATTTATATATATATACACACACACACACATATATATATATATATATATATATATACATATATATATATATATATATATATATATATATATATATATATATATATATATATATGTAGATATATTATATATGTATATATATATGTGTGTAGATATAGTATATATGTATATATATATATATATATATATATATATGTACATATGTGGGTGCCGCGGCTCAGTGGTTAGTGTGTTGGCCTTCTGATCTGTAGGTCGTGGTTCATTCCCAGGCACATGCATAACAAATTTAATATCGAAAAGATTTTTCTTTCGAACGGTACCCACCTGTCGGCAAGCAATTGGTACCTCCTATACTGTTCAAAATTCAATTCGGCAGTAGCAATTCCGACAGTAACAACTTGCTATGAAAAAGCTTCTAAAAGAACTCTGTGACAAAGCTCAGAAAAGCTCAGCAATTGCTCAGCAAGCAATTGGTACCTCCTATACTTTTCAAAATTCAATTCGGCAGTAGCAATTCCGACAGTAACAACTTGCTATGAAAAAGCTTCTAAAAGAACTCTGTGACAAAGCTCAAAAAAAGTTACGTCGCAAGGGTTCTGCTGTTCGAACCGGCTAAAATAAGTAGGTCCCTTCTAATACTGTCCAAAATTTAACACGCACAACAGTAATTGAAGAGAAGCTCGACCAATGAGCCCTTTGGGGCTTTAAGTGCCACATATTTATTTTTTTTACATATATATATATATATATATATATATATGTACATATATATATATATATATATATATATATATATATATATATATGTATATATATATATATATGCATATAGATGTATATATATGTATATATATGTATATATATATATGTATATATATATGTACATATATATATATATATATATATATATATGTATGTATGTATATATATATGTATATATATATATATATGTATGTATATATATATGTATATATATATATATATATATATATATATTTATAGCTAATCGGGAGTTAAATAACGAACATAACGACTCAGGAGAGTCTGGTACGTTTCCAGACGCAACATAAAACCCTTTTTCCATCTAAATTTTTTCCCGATGTGGTGCAAAATTGCATTTCTAAAACCCAAACTATAGATACATATATATCTACTCTTTCTGCTTTGCACCATTGTGCAAATATACATACCAAGATCTCATTAGGTTGCTTTCTGATGTGGAGAAATGGAAAAAGTTACTTACTTTTAGACATAGCAAATCATGTAGTCGTCAAGAAGTGTTCGAAGCGGCACACAATTGCTATCAAGTTTACTACGTATATTTTCAACGACATCGATAAGGGCAATGATACGAACGTTGTCAATACACTGTTCAGGACATAAGTTAGTATGTCAAAATTTTAGGTAGACTGCCTTTAAGGAACAGATGGTGAACTCAAAAACATTAGATCTGACAGAGAGGACAGCTTTCACTACATCACTTTTATCTATACACGCAAAATAACACGTAAAATCAACACCCGCATTGTTCGCACAGCTGTAATTGCCATCTTAATACAATTTAGGACTAGGCTATTGTGTGAAATTTTTCTTTATTTCATCTACATTTAAGTTTTCAGACAAATGGTTCATTATTTTCCAAATACCAGCATTTTTAATTATATTCCAAGTTTACTTTGAACCAACTACCTCACTAAACTTCTTTCATAGAAATTAAATTTATACCACTTAATGTTTTTTGTTACAATTCTTCTCATTATTTTTTTATTGTGTAAATATAATACAAGACAGACATTGAATAAAAAACATTTGAATTTCCACAACAATTAGGGACCTAACAATTTTGTATCTTTATATGAACGCACCCTTAAACTTTTTTAATCAACTGTCAATGTCAAAACGTTAGTTAAAGTCAACATTTTCATCATGGTATAGTTCACGATCCAGCAACGTTTGGAAGTTATTAAAAATTACTACCGAAATTCTGAGTCGGTGGTCGCAACATTAAGAGCGAAAAATCGTCTTCAGCGATGAAGCTCATTTCTGGCTCAAAAGCTTTGTCAATAAGCAAAATATGCGTTATTAGTCAGCAACAAACCCACAAGTGCTTCTTGAGACACCGTTGCACCCGCAAAAGGTTACTGTTTGGTGCGGTTTTCAAGCCGGAGGTGTGATTGGGCCCTATTTTTTCGTGGATGAAAAGGACCGTCATGTTACCGTCAATGGAGAGCGCTATCGTGGTATTTTGGAAGATTATTTGTGGCCAGAATTGGATGGACTTAACATCAGCGATATGTTCACTGGTCTATGCCAACAAGCCAGTAACTTTAGACGAGCTCAAAGACAACATCCAACGCGAAATTTAAAACCTGCAGCACTTTAAAACTTTTTTAAACAAAAGATTAAACAAACAAAGAAAAAAATAACTTTTGTAAATTTTCTGAAACGAATGCTGTTGATATCAGTAAACGCCGATTACGTTTACAATTTACATGTGTAAAACATAGATACTACATCGACCAACATGGATAAAAAGAAACAACCAGCATGCTATAGTACTCAACTTTACATCCCAACATACAAGGAAGAAATCAATGTTCAACTGGACATCAGACAACCAACTTTAAAAGGAACGTTTCATCTGAATCAAAGTTGTAAGCAAATTTTATTAATTTTATGATTATCATTTACGTTTTATAAACAAAAGTAAAAAAATAAAAGATAAGAAAACCAAAAACCGAAAACAAAATCCACTTTATTACAATTTATTTATACTTATTTATTATTATTTATATTTTAAGAAGTGAAAAAATAGGAAAAAAGGAGAACATTTTTTTTGGAAAAATAAAATTATATATTGATTAATTTTTGTGATTGTTAGTTAAAGTAAGCTCTTAAATTTTTGCACTTCCTGGACGAATTAGTGAACAAATTTTCAAAAATGACGACTAAAGGGGAAAGTGATATGGTAACTACCCTGAGCACTAGAAGCGCGGCTTTTTTTCGAAATGAAATAAGTACATTGGCTAGCAAATTGAAACGTTAACTGTTAGGACCACAGTGACAGATTACGTTTAAGAAACAATAAACAAGGAAAATTTAAAAAATTAAAAAGAAATTTAGGTTAATTTGATATTATGAAATCACTGCCGACATTTGTAGGCAAAGAAAACTTGTACGTTAGTTGGCGCGAAGCAGCGCATAATTCCATGGGCTTATATGTTAGAGAGAGTAGAAACTATTTTGCTACCCTGACGATATTAAGAAATAAAATAATAGGTGAAGCGAACGATGTCTTATCAAACCACGGAACGGTCTTGAATTTCGACGCTATTATAAGTAGACTTAATTTCGCCTACGCCGATAAACTACCAGTTCATATAATAGAACTAGGAATCATGAGACATCACCCTATAGTTTCATAAATGAAACTATAGGGTGATCCAATAAGAGCTTCAGGTAGTTTTTTTTTAATAAAACGCATTAAAATCAATTTAATAATCAAAAAGGGTATTTGAGACGTAAGTTCGAGAAGTAAGTTTATGACATTTAATGTTTGAAAATAATTTATTTTAAATGTTGTGGCCAACTGGCTCTAACATGATCCATTCTATGGGTCCAATTTTCGAGCACTCTTTCGAGCATTTCGGCCGATATTCCGTTAATTACGCATGTTATGATTGCTTCTAATGCAGAAATCGATTGTGGTTTATCGACATAAACAACTAAATTCACATAGCTCCATAAAAAATAATCCAACTGCGTCAGATCACAAGATCTTATAGCCTAGACAGACGGCAGCCTAATTCCGGATTACCGGCGCACTTAATCCGAATAAAATAATAGCCTGACAGACGGTAGTATTGCGGATTAACTAAACGGCTGATTGCTGTTTTATTAGGTCTGTCCACTTACATTACTATCACTATCAATTTCTGTCATCTATCACTCTCGATATGAGAAAATCTACAAGAAGTACGTGAACTGAAAACTATCAGAAACTTGTAAATTGACATTCACCGTTCGTAATTGACAGCTGAATTTATTTGTTCGCCAACACTTTTCATGTTGAAAACTGTTAACAATTGTTGAAAGTTTTTTATAAGCGAACACACCTAATATTTTGTAAAATGGATGGAGAAAAATTCACAATGGACAATTTTCAGCAGTGTTGCCATCGCAAATTGCCCTAATCCTCTTTTATTTTGAGAATTAACTCATAGAGTTTATGCGGATTAGCTGCAGTTAATACCCGAGTTAATTCGAATTAACTCGGTAATCCGGAATTAGGCTGCCGTCTGTCTAGGCTATTAACACCATAACCACAACATAACACCATATGAACACCATGAAATGGTCGAAGAGAATGAAGAACACTTCTCACTGAACACTGAATTTTCACAATTTGTAAACGTTGTTCTGGCGTAAGTCTATTCATGGTGAAATGTCAATGAATAACAAATGTCATATGAACATGACAGTTATAACACGTGAGATGTCTGAAAATCCCTATTGGAAAAAGTACCTCCTATTGAATCACCCTATATAATGACCCAGGACAATTGTACAGAAATAACAAAAGAACTTAATAAAAAGAACAGGCAATACGCCCCTAGAGTATTCATGACCGGTTTAAACAACCCACTGGATGACATTTTATTCTCTTTGTCGCATGAAGACCTTCCCAACGAGTTAGCAAAGGCACAAGAAATTGAGGCAAATTGCATGAGAGCGAATTTCGCTGAAAAATTTTATAAAAATGAAAAAAGTAATCAAGGAGCACAAAAAGCTCCAAACAATGCTAGAAATAATCTTAGATTTCCACAAAAGGAAAATATTATGAAACCAAATAGTGGTAATTCTTTCGCTATCAACCACAACCGATGGACCTGGATCCGACATCTTCAATGTTTAGACAAAATATTCATCCAAGACAAACTCAGTTTAATAGAAATCAGAATCAGTATTTGAACAATCAATATAGTTTCCAAAATTCAAATTATCAAGAAAACAATGCGAATAACGATGTCAGAAGACTAACTTTTAGCGGTAAATTGAGTAACCAGCAAAACAATAAGGCTCAGCGAGTTAACAATAAAAGCGAACAAGCTTTTTTAGACGAAAATCAGGAGCAGGAACAGGACTGCCCCTTATATTCACAAC
This sequence comes from Megamerina dolium, assembly GCA_963854835.1. NCBI lineage: Eukaryota > Metazoa > Arthropoda > Insecta > Diptera > Megamerinidae > Megamerina > Megamerina dolium. The sequence goes on from OY978530.1 coordinate 25,848,783, forward strand.
AGTCAGGAACACTACAAGAGTGGTACACATTTTGTTCGATACAAGAGCGCCATGTTGCTACTGCAAACTAAACATTTTGCCAAATAGCTAAAAAATTTAAAAATATTTAAACGATTAAAAACTATTTACGGATATTCTAATATAACACTTTTCAAAAGCAATAATTTTTAATATAAAAACTCGTTTTTAAGAGATCAAAAATTTGGAAACAGATATCTTAATTGGAATGAGCTTGCTCACAAAAGTGAAAGCCCATATTTATTTAAATAAATTAACCCTTGAAATAATTAAAGGTAAAACAAAAATATATATTGAAAATCAGCCAGACAAACAAATTGTTAAACCCAGCGAATATATTTGTAATCTGAATTTAATTAGTAGTTAAAAAAATAGTTTAGGAAATAAACCGAAAAAGACATTAAGGATCTTAAGCCAAACATTGAATATAAAATTATACTAATGCACTCAGACATAGAATTGAGCTTGCCTTTTTAGAACGTTCAAGCCGAAATCCGAACTACTGTTGAAGCGCCTATATGGAGCAAACAGTATTCCTTTATTAATAAGGAAATCCAGCAAATGCTAAAAACAAAATAATACAACCAAGTAAAGTCCATACAACTCACCGATGTGGGTAGTGCCAAAAAAGGCGTTAATGGAACATCAAAATTAAGATTGGTGACCGACTTTAAAAAAATTAATGAGAACACAGTCTCAGACAAGTATCCGATCCCAGGTACTAATATTATTTTGTCCAACTTAGGGGAAGCTACTTGTTTTTCAACAATAGATTTAGAATCAGGTTTCCAGCAAATACTAATGAAAAAGGAACATGTCGAAAGGACAGCATTTTCTATAAACAATGGCAAATACGAGTATTTACGTATGCCATTTGGTCTTAAAAACGGTTTTAGTACTTTCCAAAGAGCTCTGGATGACATTTTAAGATAATATATAAGGAGGTCTGGTCATGTTTATATAGATTATATAATCATCTACTTGAAATCTCTCAATGAACACATAGCACATTTAGAAAAAATTATTAAAACTTTTGCAAATATGAAAATTTCGTTAGAAAAGTCGAAATATTATAAAAATGTATATATATATATATATATATATATATATATATATATATATATATATATATATATACATATATATATATATATTAGGGTGGGTCAAATTTTTTCGTGATTCTTATTCTATGGGTCATTCTAAGCAAATTGCCAAAGAAACCATAGCTCTAAAATGAATTTCGAGCCCCCGGCTTTTTCAAAATAGGTATTTTTTCTAGAAATATTCGAGAATAGAGGCAAAAAAATGCTATTTCCTTTAGCCAAATGTGTATGTGGGGGTTTTTTGGGTCGCGGAATCCATTTTTGACATTAATTTTTATTTTTGAGTGCCGCCAGAGGGCGCTTTCGTACATTTTTTTGGAAAAATATACGATACTGTTGTGGAAATAGACGAATTTTTGACTTTGTATTGAATATATTCAATATACATACTCGAATTATAAATTGTTAAATCATATTCCATTCCTTCCTTTCCTTTTTCCAGCTTTTCTAAAAATAAAATCGATAGATTTCAAGCTAAGACCTAAATCACATTTTTACCAGCTTTTGAAGGAAGAAAACCTCAAAATCTAGCTGGAAAATCTTAATATTTATAAATTAATTAATTAATATTTAATTTTAAACATGGATCTATTGCCGTCAACATCACAAGCCGCACCAACATCAATAAGTTCCGAAAGTAGTTTGAAACATATGCCTTCTCACGATGTTCCTGCTTTTGGTATGTCTTCTGATTTGACTGGTCTGAATCTGCCAACTAAACAGGATATTTTAAGATGCTATTTTTTCTTGGCCGAACGTGCTAAAATGCAAAGTAAAATGTTTTCATATAAAACATTTACTCCTCAAGTGACAGACAAATTGATTGGAATTTGGAGCAAACTAAATATTGAAATTATATGCAAACGAAATATTGTTAGAAAATTGAATACCTTGCTTGACAAATACTACACTGCAGATAAATGCAAAGCAAAAGGCTCCAGTCTCACATCTTTCTTACGATCCATAAAAGAATTATTTTACATTGGAAAATGTAAATGTGACTTGAAAGCTGCTCTATGCTCATGTGGAATGATTCCAGAAGAGTTGAAAGAGTTTATGATGGATCAACATAATGACAGAAGATCTACGATACCGGAATACCAGACAGAAATTGAAGAGCAAGCACCTACATCTACAATAATAGAAACAATTGAAGAGAGCCAGGGTCTAACATACGTGCCAGAAGAAGACCAGGAAAGTGATTATGAGCATAGTACACATTTAGTAGAAGCACAAAATGCATCTCAAACGAAACGAGGACCATATACACCCAGATACGATGCTTTCAAGTTTGCTATGATGTGTGACAGATTTGGTGTGTCAGATAGAATAGCATCAGCATTGGCAACATCTCTTATGGAAGACATTGGCGTCAAAGATGGTCATGGCAATCTTGTCATTATGGACAAGTCTAAAGTTCGTAGAGAAAAAGTTAAATGTAGACAAAAAGTGCTTCATAATCGGTATGATGCTTCCAATTTAATTGCATTTTCATTCGACGGCAGAAAAAATGATTCTTTAACGATGGAAAAAATCGATAACAAATTTCATCCAAGGATGGTGAAAGAACCTCACCTAGTTGTTTTAAAGGAACCACATTCCCAATTATTAGGCTACATAAAAGTAGAAAATGAAGATTCTGAACACAAAGTCATCAAATTGAACGAATTTTTCATCAACAAAGCAATGTCTCTAGATTCTTTGATTGGCATATGCTGTGATGGTGAGCGAGCAAATACTGGCATAAGAAATGGAATTTTGCGACGATTCGAAATGCAGTTAAACAGACCACTGCATTGGTTTGTGTGCCTTCTCCACTTTAACGAGCTTCCGTTACGGCATTTGTTTGACACTTTGGAGAAATCATCCACCACTGGACCACGAACGACAACGGGAACATTGAGCAAACAAATAGAAACTTGTGATAATGTTCCGGTATGTAATTTTTTTAAATTTGTATTACTATTTTGAATCGTATTTCTCAAGTAATGTGTTCGAATTTAAATGATAAAATTGTATTTAATTCATCTAATCTCTTCTATTTTTAGGCGCTAAACGATTTTGAGATTATCACTCTGGAAAATATACCTGATTTAAGTGCTGTTGAATTAACTACCGACGCAATGTACTTGTACAAAATGGCGCTTGCAATTTCTTCTGGTGAGGTTTTGGCGGATTTGGCCAACATTAAACCAGGGCCAATAGCACATTCTCGTTGGCTCACCAAGGCCAGTAGATTATTACGGTTATATGTGACAACCAACAAGCCATCTACAAATTTAAAAATTCTGGCAAACTATATAATTAAAGTATATACGCCAATGTACTTCAATATTAAATATTACACCTCTGTCGTGCACGGTAGTGTATTATTTTATAAATTCATACGTTGGACTCAATATTTGGATTCGAATTTAAGCCAAATTATAAATAATGTTGTTAAAGAAAACTCGTATTATGCTCATTCAGAAAACATTTTATTGGCAATGTTGTTCGACGATGAAAAAAAAATACGCGACTTAGCTCTAAAAAAAATTTTACACTACCGTAACCATGTGGAAGATCCGATGCTACTGAGAGTTTATAAAAAGCCTATCATAAACTTCAATTGCACAGATTTTACGAATATGATTGACATGAATGATAATTCAATCTTATTCGAACCACCATTCACTCGAAATATTCCTTATGAATATCTACAACAATATTTAGAAGACATTGATCCACCGCTGCCTGATCCGAAAATTCCAGTACACATACAAGGAACGGAAAGACATGTTCAATTGCTGGCTAGTGTATCCAAAAGAGTTTTAGAACATAATCGAGAAGAAGTTATGGCGGTGACATTAGAAAGTCGTGAAAAATTCGCTAGACTTGACAGCAAGAAAGACTTTCAAAAATAACTCCTTCGCGTTTATTTCCTAAAACTCTTCGTTTTGTTTCTTAATTACTGAATTCAATTAATTTTTTTTATTAATTACATTTTATATGCTTTTATTATTTGTTATGTTGAATTTTAGAAGAAAAAAATAAAGTAAAATATGCTTTGTTTACTCTTTGTCTTAAATTCGATATAGGTCGTGAATGAATAACCCCCCCGCCCCTTCCCCCATCATTTTTTCCCGCTAAACACTCTGGGCTATTTAAAGTTTTGGGTTGTCTTATGAGAAAGTCAAATATTCGTCAATTTACACGAAAAATTTCGTAAATTTACCCAAAAAAAAAACGATAAAATTAAAAAATGAACGAAAGCGCCCTCTGGTGGTGCTCAAAAATAAAAATAGATCTCAAAAATGGATTCCTCGATCCAAAAACCCCCACATACACATTTGGCTAGAGAAAATAGCATTTTTTTTACATCTATTCTTGAGTATTTGGAGCCGGGGGCTCGAAAATCATTTTAGAGCTATGGTTTCTTTGGAAAAGTATCTTCAAATGACCCGTAGAACAAGAATCTCGATGAGCCCCTTAACATTTTTTCGGCCCCCTACAATTTGACCCACCCTAATATATATATATATATATATATATATATATATATATATATATATATATATACACATATAGACATATATATATATACACATATAGACATATATATATACACACATATATATATATATATATATACATGTATATATATGTATATATATATATATATTTATAAATATATATATATATATATATTTATAAATATATATATATATATATATATATATTTATAAATATATATATATATATATATATATATATATATAAATATATATACATATATATATATATATATATATATATATACATATATATATATATATATATATATATACATATAGACATATATATATACACACATATATATATATATACATGTATATATATGTATATATATATATATATGTATATATATATATATGTATATATATATATATATATATACATATATATATATATATATATTTATATATATATATATATATATATATATATATATATATATAAAGAAAATATGTGTCATCTAAAGCCTCATTGGCCGCGCTTCTCATCCATTACTATTGTGGGTGTTAAATTTGGACAGTATTACAAGGGACCTACTTATTTTAGCCGGTACCGAACGGCAGAACCTTTTTGACATCACTTTTTCTGAGCTTTGTCACAGAGTTCTGTTAGAAGCTTTTCCATGGCAAATTGTTACTGCCGGAAGAATTGCCAATTGCTTACCGACAGGTGGGTACCGTTCGAAAGAAAAATCTTTTGGATATTAAATTTATGCTTCAGGCGGGGATTGAACCTACGACCTACAGATTACAAGGCCAAGCCACTAACCACAGAGCCACGGCATCAGTAATATAGATTTATATTAAATTCAATTACAATTTCATAAGTACAAAGCATAAAGAGAAATTGAAATTACATTAGAGAACTAACGGCTCAACTTATTCCATACACCTAGTATGTAATAAGAGATAATTAGCTTAATTTGGGTGCGTTGGCACTTTGGCCTGTAGGTCGTGGGTTCAATCTCCGGCTGAAACATAAAAAATTTGATATCGAATTTCTTCTTTTAACAATTTGCCAAAAAATGCCTCACAGAGTTCTTTCGGGAAGCATTTTTTGGCAAATTTCTTTTGGCATATTGTTACTGCCGAAAGAGCTCTGTGATACAGCAAAGTAAAAGTGATGTCACAAGGGTTCTGCCCGAAACGGCTAATATCGAAATTTTACACGCACAACAGTATTGGAAGAGAACCTCGGTGGTATCACAATGGGCCTTTCTGGCCTAAGTTTGTCCTTTCAGATAGAGGGCAGCCACAATAACCAAACCTAACCTAGAAAATTCATGAGAGAGAAATTCAAACATAAACATTAGTAATAATATACAAAAAACTAGGTTAGCGAAAATCCTCTTCTGAACCCTCCCCGTGTACGCGTAATAAATTCCCTAATCCTTAAGGATGAGGCAGTTAGCTAAGGATATGTGAACCTTGAAGCTGTGTTTGCTCATAACGAGTGGCACACCGATTGACAGAGTCTGTCCATGGGAAAAAGGTGCCAATAAATTCCCGTCATTACCGATTCCCTGGGCTCGATGAAGGTGTTATACGACCCGTGCAGAGAGGCTAGGGTCCAGTAAAAATAGCTCAGTCTCTAACGCATTATCCGGATACCTGGTTCCCCCCGGATTAACTAGCCTTACCTTCGTCCTGCGGATCTCTGGACAGAACAAATAAAAACATACAAACAGAGGCAGGAACTCCCAAAAAGCCGTGGTTGGGCGAGGCATCTAGGCCACGGCCCACTACTTCTGTGGAGACAGCCAATGCCAAGCTTAAGCTAAGCCACGGCACTGCTACAATCCATTATCCATCCAAGCTGACGTACACTATTTAGCAAAAGCCTGGCCGCAGTACCCTCAGCGCCGCACCATCTACTGCTGACAACATAACCAGCAAAACGAATACTCGAAAGCATCAGTAGTATCCCAGAGAAAAGCAGGATTTTCACACAGAAAGAGTCCATCGCATGAACAACTTCGAAGGTCAAAGAGCATGAAGACAGATATGGCAACCATAAGCTGTAAAACCAATTCGTCAGCTCAAACATTCATCTTTTTGAATCTAAAATAGTTTTGCTGTGATGTCGTAACATAGCGGTGAAACTTTAATTTAGAAATTTAGACAACAAAGCTCTAACTGAAGGAAAAATCCACTTGGGGATCCCCATTGTCACAAGTAAACACAAATTGGATGTATTCACATCTAACGCCTTCCAGAAAAGATGGACGGATTCATCCATCTGTAGGACGGCGAAAGTAAGAAGCGCTCAGCACTTAGTAAGAAACGCTCGCGTAAACTCACTGACCTTAAAAGAAAAGATATCTCGACCTATGTTGAAGTAGCCAAGGGTATGTCAAGCTGGCGGCTTGTGCCGACCAACGGGCTCTGGATCTCATTTCCAGTGCTTTATCCAGGATGGGGGATGTCTGGCAAGGTGCGAAATTGGAAATCGTGGCTGACGTACAACTGGAAGATCGCCAAGGAGGATATCCCTCGGCCCAGTCCTTTAGGGTCACCAGGGGCCTGACCTGGACAGATTTTATATCTTCCGGTTCGGATTTCACAGGGGCGTTCGATAGGATATGAGAGGAGGATAACCTTCTAGGAGATACGGATGGTGACGAATGTAATGGACAATGATTGGTGCAGTTCAGATCAAACTGTAAAGCGCCGTCAGCCGAATTAGTTTTCTACCTTATTAGAAGCGGGGCAGACATCGCCCTAATCCAATAACCATGGACGGTGGCCAATGACATCTGTGGAATAGGGCTCTCAAAATACAAATTGTTTCACAGTAATTGTGCAGGTAGACCACGTGCTTGCATCCTTATCAAGGAACCACTGGCAGGCAGGCAGCTGGCGATAATCATCGGATGCGATGCTAACGTGCACCACAAAATTTGGGCAGCTTCGATATCAATGAAAAAGGTTTTTGATTACTTAGCAACTACTAACTTACTAGTATGCAACATAGGAAACTCTCCCACCTTTATAACCAGAAATAGTAGAAAGTGTTAGACATTACTCTTGCCTCCTCTAACATAACAGGATTAGAAGTTCGTGGGTTTCACAGGAACCCTGATTTTCATTGAATTTATGATTGATGAGCATCCTAAAGAATCTCCAATAGTTCGAAATATTCGAAGGACGAATTGGATAACCTTCAGGAATATTATGAACAGTCGCATCAAAGTAATAGGTTCATACATAAGCAGTAGGGAAACATTAGAATCCCTAGTAAGTCAGTTGACTAAGACCATCAGCATGGCGCGGAACAGCCCGATTTGAAAACTACGGAAATATGGAAACCCCGTTAGTGAGCTAAGGACAGAGAGTTGAAAATTATTCAACAAAGCAAAGAGATCCAGGCTGGAAGCGGACTGTGACCTGCACAAAGAAACTTGAAGGAAATACAAAAAAGCCCAAGGAAGAGCGCAACGAAATTCGTTGAAAACCTACTGCAAAGATATTAAAGAAGGCGGAAGGCCCTACACAAGGCGGATGGAACATGGACCGCCTCAGAGAAAGAGGCTCTAAAACTTCTCACTGATACACACTTTCCATCCAGACAATACGGAATATACTGTCCAAAGTATGTACGCATGAAGACAAATTTTTCAACATTAACACTCATATTATCTCCAGGCAGAAAATCGAATGGGGGATCGAGGGATTCAATTCCAAAGGCAGGTAAATGCTCCCAAGCCAATCGCAATGACTTTCGGCCCTTAAGCCTCTCGGTTTTTTTGCTAAAGACATTAGAAAGACTTATAGATCTACACCCCAGACAAACGATTGAAATGCAGCAAACCTCCGAGTGCCAGCACGCCTACATCAAGGGCAAGTCAGTAGAAACCGTATTGCACACTTTAATACATACCATAGACAAGTCAATGGACCACAGGCACTACATGTCGGCAACCTTCCAGGACATAGGTGCCTTCAACAATGTCAAGTTAGAAGCCAGCACAGGAGCATTAACTCGACTTGGGATGGAGGAGCACCTGGTATACCGGATAGAACATCCTCCACTAAGTACAACTATTCTCCCAGAGCTCGATAGCTCCTCACTCTCAAGGAGAGTTAGCAGAGGAACTCCACAAGGAGGCGTCCAATCAACCCTTCTTTGGAATCACGTAGTCGAAGAACTACTGAGAAGTCTGCAGGCCGGGGCTGTAAAGCGATAGCGTATGCGTATTGTAACCGGTAGATTGCAAGACACCATAAGGGACCTTATGCAAAACTCGTTAGACAAAGTCAGCAGATGAGCAGATGGGCCAAAACCCGTGGTCTAAACGTAAACCCGTGGTCTAAGCGTAAACCCGTCGAAAACGGAAGTGGTTCTCTTCACCAAAAGATACAAGCCCGAATCTTTTTCTCCACTCAGACTTATCAACACTAACCTCGAGCTCAAAGAAGAGGCTACCGTTTTGGGACTAGTCATAGATAAACTGGACACAGCACATTAAAAACTGAGTCCAGAAAGCATATGTTGCTCTGTATGCCTGCAAAGGAGCAATAAGCAATAAGCAATGTTCTAACATATGGGACGTTAGTCTGGTGAACTGCTCTGCAGAAAGCAGCTAACCGAAATATACTCATTAAGAACAGCATCAAGAACTACACCAACAAAGAGATTGCTTCACCTTATTCCACTGGATTTTCTGTATGCAATCTGCGGCCATAACGAGCCTTAAATTAAGGCACATCAGTGGTTGCAACATCAAAGTGGCCATTCCTCAATAACCAATCAAACAACCGATATTGGATTTCACCACCCCAACTTTCGAGTTCAACAAGAGATTCACCACCCATATACCTGACAGGAGGGAATGGGATCAGGGAACCCCAAAACTTCTGCATAAATAAAACCAGATCTTCACTGACGGCTCTAAGCTAGAGATGGCTGAGCAGTGTAATCTGCACCTAATGTGGGTGCCGGGTCATAGTGACGTTCCAGGCAACTAGTCAGAAATGGCACGACGCTAGAACTTTCCTCTGATTTTGCAAGCATGGGCACTCCATTGAGCACCTGTAAGCTAACAATAAAGGGCAGAATGAAAAATAAGATACGCTCTGTTACGGAAAGACCGCGCAACATATCTGGTAGCCTAAGTGTTCCAATTCGGGGAAGCCACCCCATACCTACCACCTACCCTACAATATACTAGTACGTATTTATTTAAGGGGCAGGGATATTTTACCACTTAAGCGTTTCATAAATTCGATTCACAGAATTGTAAATACTACATATTAGTATACACCTCATACCTTTATTCTTCAATTTTGCAACTATTAGGCTGTTTTGGATATAATAACGTAGATTATGTCAATTTGTATTTGTATTTGTCTAACGAAACCAATTTTTTTAACCAATTTTTTTATATATGTATATTCAATATGTTATTTATTTTTGAAGTCTTTATCTATAACACTATGAGACAATATCAAACTCTTTGGCTTGGTATTGAGTGAAACCAAAAGCAGCTAATAGTTTAGAGCATGAGTTTCTCCGAATTTAGCTCAAATAAGGAAGAAATCCATAATTAAATCCTTGTGTAAAATTAGTTGAGTTTAAGTTCCTGAAATATATTATTAGAAACTACTTATACAGGGTGTTCTTTTTTAGAGTGAAGCACTTTCAAATTTGGGAAAAAGGGTAAAATATAATATTCTGAACTAAAAGTTTATTTTATGCGATTTATGTTTAGGTATGATTTCTGGCATATTGTCACCGCGGGTGGTCAAGTCAAGCATTTGGGGCCTAATCTCGGCGATAGTTCTCTCAATGTTGGCTTACAGTTCATACAAATTTGCTGGTTTATCAACATAAACTAGCCCTTTCACATATTCCCACAACAAATAGTCAAGAGGCGTTAAGTTGCAAGATCTTCCAGGATAGTTCACAGGTCTATTTCGAGATATTATATTGTCGCTAAATTTTATGCCATAACAATAAATCGACTGTTATGTCCGATGTATGGCATGTAGCGCCGTCTTGCTGGAACCACATCTCTCCCACATTCATACCACGCAATCGGGGAATGAAATAGTCAGTTATCATAGCTTTGTAGCGATCGCCATTGATGGTCACGTTGTTGTGTTGTAACGTGAACTAATTGTTCCACCAGCCCATAAAGCGCACCCAACAGTACGTTTTTGTAGATGTAATGGTGTCTGAAGAATTTCTTGTGGATTATCTTCACTCCAAATCTAACCATAGCGATGTTTGAGTTTGGATGACAGAACCACGATTTTCGTTATAAAATGTCAATATTTGTAAGCGTTGTTGCGGTGTCAATTTTTCCATGATAAAATTGCAAACTTTGCTGGGTACAAATTACTTTTGGGTTACTAGATTTGATAACTACTATACCTCCTTATCCCTATCGGAAACTGCTTCACTCTAAATGTGGGGCAATTCTATTGAATTTCCTTCATTTTTAGTAGATATTCTTAGTAAAGTCTTATTAAGGCTTACTTATTTATTTAAGGTAAGAGAAATTTATTTCTTTTACCTTTCTTTATTTTTTTTAGATAAATCCTTTAATTAAAAGTCTTTTAGTATAGCGAAATATTTAGAGAACATATGTTTCAATCGCTTACCAAAATCATGCACTGAACCCTCCTCATAGGTGCCGACTGGTAATAGATACTACATTTCAAGTCTGTACGTTGGCAGGAGGTATCCAGCTAAGATAAGGGTACGGTGATGGGGTGTTCATTACTATTCAATACTATTCAATAGTACAGCACCCGTCAACATTTCCTTATCATGGTCAGGGGGAAAGGCGCAGCTTCAAGGTGTCATGCGACCCGTGCCCAGGATCAGCCGGCTGAGGCCCCGTTCTTAAATAGCCTGCGTATTTCGGATATATGCGCAGGTGGACGTCCTCTCTCCAACATTCGTGGGTCCATCATATAAATATAAGTTAAATAAGTTAAATACAAAAGTAAATAATGCGTCCGGCTTTTCTGGAGCTGCAGTACGACGGGCTATGGCCATCTCTAGCATCACGATACCCTCCGCAGCAGCCCTCAACAGCAGTGCTCTTAGTCAGCGATTGCCAGGTATTCAGCGTTCTGAGAAGGGTAATGCCAAGCAGTATAATGTCACTCAGTACTCTCGCATAGCCGACTCTAAATATTACTGACCCAGCGAAAGTGGGTTATAATGAACTACGAATTGCCTGCCAACTTCTGAAAAGGGTACACACTGCTCCACTGACTGAGGATGAGCTGACTAAAGAGTAGAATGAGTCATTCGACTGGGCGAATGTTGACTGACTTCACGCCTGAAGGCATGCAACCGGTAACTGTTTCCAAGCAGCAGATGTCAATAAAGGAAACCAAACTGGCGACCAAGATGATTCAAGGGTTGAAACCGTACAAGTCGTTTGTGGATATTACACGCAACCGTATTATTATTAGCGTGCTGGATGAAGCTGACCCAGAGAGTAAGATCCCCAGAACTCAGTGAAAGTGGGTGCAACTCGCACTATCCAACATTGCTTTGGCTGAGTTGTGTAGCAATCCACGTCCACCACCGCCTTGTGCATGCAATATCAAGGCCAAATAAAAATAATTGCAAGCGATGACCAAAGATCGGTAGAGCTGTATAAGGTCAAGATTGAAAACAATAATGGAAACACCGGCACTGGAGATGCTGCATTTAAAACAACAATGATGGAAGTGCTCTTGCTAGCAACAAATGATTCGTTGGAACCACTATTGAAATGCGATGGCGTGGTGAACTACGGCTCTGACAAGGTCACAGTTAAAGCGCACAAGAGCGATGTCGATGTTGCTGAACAGTTCGCTTCAGCTAGTGAAGCAGAATTAACTGATGTCGAAAGTGAGTACATATAATCTGGTTCAGAAGTCGCATCTAAAGATAGGGGTTTGTACACAGAGCAAGAGCTATTAAGCGGATCTGAGGAGGAAGCGAAGGTTAATCTGACGGAAGGTGCGTCTTCTACAAATAAACCTCAATCACAGTAAGGCTGATTCATCTGCACTGTTGAATCGTCTGGTGGAAGATCAGCCGCACTTTGTCCTCATTCAGGAGCCGTGGGTGAAAGGAGGGCGTATGAGGACACGTTGCCATAAATTATACGTTGCTAACTGTTCAAGTAGAATCTGGATTTGTATAATTGCTAAATCACAGATCAATGTTTACTTGATCCATAATTATAGCAATAAAGACGTGACGACGATCAGCTGGAAGATGGGCAAAAATAGGTATGTACTTGCCTCGTTCTATTTCTCCTACGATGACCCTGGTGGATGATCTGATAGTCGAGAGTGAATCACCGGAGTGCGGGCTAGTTTTTGGTGGCGAAGTGAACGTACATCACACTCTTTGGAGTAGTACGGGTATCAATGAACCTGGTAAGTTACTTTACAACTACATTATTAGTAATTCATTACTTATTACTACTCTACGCAACCCTACTGTTATTTATCTACTCTATCCATATTATCGATATGAGCTCTTTATCATCTCTATGTCATTGTACAAGCAATATAATTATTCCAATAAAGAGAGACTATGATTTGGACACTGAACCACACAACATGGTGTCAGGTGTTAAAAAGTAGCCTATAGAATAGAGAACTACAAAAAATAAAGGTCAAGTTAAAGTCATACTGAAAGTGAAATTAAAGTCAATTAAAAAAAAAAAAAAAAATGTCTAACCCCGTTACCGGTGAAAATAAGTTCTCTACAAGCGAATACTATCGTTTGCTTCCACAATCCAACCAATTAATTTAAAATCAACAAACTTGGCTAATGAATGGAAAAATTGGAGCAAACAATTTAAGATTTTCTTACGAGCCTCAAACTTGGAAGACTAACCAGATGGGAGAAAAGTAGCATTATTGCTTCATCACCTTGGGCCTGAGTCGCTGCAAATCTTCAATTCTTTCAATCAAGATATCGACGTGATAAAATACAACGAACTGGTAAGCAGATTTGAAGCCTATTTTGTGCCTAAGACAAACATCGCCATGGAACGTCACAATTTTTTCATGCGCCGGCAAGGTGCCGTCGAGTCTATTGCTGAATATGCTGCTGCTCTACATAATCTAAGTTCAACATGTGCGTTTGGTAATATCCGAGAAGAGCTAGTGCGAGATATTTTTATTTGCGGTTTGTCAGAGATTTTTACAAAAGTCCGCGAAAGATTATTAAGTGAAGGCAATATTAGTCTCGACAAAGCATTAGACATTGCCAAAAGCATGGAACGTGCTAGAGAAAATGCACATATGATAAGTCAGTCAAGTGTCCATGAGATGGGTACCGTTGCGGTATTAAGAAGACACAGACCGACACCTCAGAGTAAAGGGGCAGTATCACAACAACAGAATTTTGCATTAAATATACGGTGTAAAAAATGTGGGCAAATACACAAAACCAAATGTCCGGCATACGGAACCAAATGTCATGCGTGCGGAAAACACAATCACTTCGCAAAGTTCTGCTTTTCTAACAACCGAATCACGAAAGTTGTAAAGAAGGTGGAGAAAGACGGAAAAAATGATAATGACAATTACAGTGATGACAGCTACGACGATGCAGACTATGATGATCTCTTTGTGGGTGCATTAGAGAGCCGTGCGAAGAGGTACTCACCAACTAGCAGCGAACGAGAATGGAACATCATCGTAAACATCAACGGCGCAGACTTAAGATGTCAAGTGGATACAGGTGCACAAGCAAATATTATTTCATTGAATACTTTTAAGTCATTGAATTTGAGTAAGTTTAATAAGAATGTCAAAAACAACATTTTAACATTTAGTGGCGAAAAATTGCCAATAGTAGGTGTTTGTCATTTGTCTTTGCTTTTCAAAAAGGAAAAATACTTAACAACTTTCTATATAATTAATATGCAATGTAATTCTATAATCGGTCTTCAGACAGCTGTTGATATGAAGTTGGTGCTTAAAGTTAACGTTTTGAATATTATCAATAAAAAATTTGCTAATTATTCCAACGTCTTTGAAGGCTTAGGATTGCTAAAACACCAATGCTCTCTAAAAGTAAATCCTAATATCCAACCAGTTGTAGATCCACCCAGAAAAATACCATTCACGCTGCATGAGTCGCTTAAAAAGGAACTCAATAGGATGGTTAATTTAAATGTTATTACACCGATCGGGGAACCTACAGAGTGGGTAAGCTCTATTGTGCTTGTGACAAAGCCATATTACGACCTCGATTTCCCTTTCCTAGCATCGACGAATGTAAGTCTAAATTAAGCGGCTCTAGAATATTTAGCACTCTTGACGCAAATTCAGGATTTTGGATGATCCCTTTAGACGAAAAATCATCAAAGCTGTGCACGTTTAATACCCCCTTCGGCAGGTATAGATTTTTACGCCTTCCATTTGGCATAAATGCAGCGCCAGAGATTTTTCATGCGGAAATGGTCAGATTATTCGGAGATATTGATGGCTTATTGATCTACATGGATGATTTTTTGATTCACGCGTCCAATGTAAATGATCATGACATTATTTTACAGAAGGTCATAGAAAGAGCACAGAATGTAGGTGTAAAGTTCAATAAAGATAAGTCTACTTTATATAAAAAAGAAATCAAATTTATAGGATATATATTTAGTGATCGAGGTGTCAAAGCAGACCCCGATAAAGTTAAAGCAATTTCCGAGTTCCCGGCACCACGGTGTGTAGCCGAGCTGCAACGATTTATGGGAATGGTCTTTCATTTCAAATTTGTCGTCCAAAAACAAAAATTTACGAGACCTTTTAAAAAAAGATATACAATGGCACTGGGAATCTATTCATGAAAAATAATTCAATGCTTTAAAGGGCGAATTAACAACAGCGCCTGTATTAACTTATTTTGATGAACGTCAGAAGTTGATTATGTCAGTGGATGCCTCAAAGTTTGCAGTAGGAGCAGCAATCTTCCACGAAAAGAATCCTATTGCTTACGGTTCAGCATCCTTGACAGCTGCGCAAATCAATTATGCACAAATTGAAAAAGAATTATTTGCCATCCTTTTTGGGTGTGTCAAGTTCCACCAATATATTTACGGATTAAAAGTAATTGTTGAAACAGACCATAAACCATTGGTTTCACTATTTAACAAGCCACTTTTTAAAATACCTGCTCGTCTGCAGCGTTTTATGTTACGACTCCAACGTTACGATCTAGAATTAGTGTACAAGCCGGGCAAGTTCCTATATGTAGCCGACACACTGTCAAGAGCACCATTAAAAGAGACAACAAAGATCGAAATAGATGACGAGTTACATTTGCATTGTAACTTTTTAATGTCTCAAATTGCATTGCCTGAAAAACGTTTAAATGAAATTGCGTTTGCCACGCTGGCTGACGACACTTTAGCGAAAGTCAAAGAGTACATTCAAGACGGCTGGCCTACAAAGAAAAAAGAAGTTGACAAGCATATCATGCCATATTATAATAATAAAGAAGATTTTGCAATATTTGGGGACCTCATATTAAAAAATAACAAGGTTGTAATACCATCGAGTCTTCGCAAACTAATTCTTTGCGATATTCATGAAGGGCACATGGGAATACAGCGTTGCCAAAGCTTGGCAAAAGATTCAGGAATTGATGAGTCATGAAGTCGTTAGAATTCCTTGGTATAAACTCGGCTGTGATCTATTTGAATTTAACAAAAAATCATTTCTTTTAGTTGTAGATTATTACTCAAAATTTATTGAAATAGAAATTTTGAACTTCGGTACGTGTAGCAACCAAGTTATAGCTAAAATGAAGTCCATTTTCTCACGCCACGGAATACCTGCAATCCTCGTCTCTGATAATGGTCCACCTTTCTGTTCAAACGAGTTTAAAATTTTTTGCGATGATTGGGGAATTCAACATAACACGTCTAGTCCGTACTTGCCTCGGTCAAATGGTCTTGCAGAAAGATCAATTCAAACAATAAAAAAGATGCTAAATAAATGTCATGACACAAAAGCTGACCCTTATACCGCACTTTTACATTATAGAACTACTCGTAAAAATAATATGCCCAGTCCAAGTGAGTTATTAATGTCTAGAAAGCTTAGGACGAAACTACCAGCAATGTCACAAAATTTTGAAACAGCAGTTGTAGATAAAAAGTTATATAATAAGCAAATAGAAAGGCAAAGGCAAATGTCAGCAAAAGATTACAACAAAAGAGCGAAATCATTAAAACCCATAGAAAACGGTGAACATGTAATGTACAAAAAATCACCTGCATCAGTTTGGCTACCAGGGGTAATCGTTGAGCATAGAAAAGAGCCGAGATCGTTTGTGGTTAAAGATGCAGATGGTACTTTGTACAGAAGGAATAGAGAACATATTTTGAAAAAATCAATACAAAAGACAGATGAAATAAATGAAGAAAAAAGTAGTGAAGAGAATAACAAACAAGAGAAGGTATTAACAAATGAGAATGCTGTTAATAACCAAAACAAAGCTGACGAAATAAGTAACAGTCCCCAAAATACCTATGTGACTAAGAAAGGAAGAAAAGTAATAAAACCAGATAGGCTGGAATATAACAAAAGTTGAATTTCCTTTACTCTAATGAAATAAATGTATGTACATCACTCCAATTTTATATTACTGAAATACTTTTTTAAAGTTTTAATATTAATTGCACTTTCATTGTGATATGTAAAAGTTTACTGACAAAAAGGGAGATGTTATGTAAAGTAAAACTATGTTATGTTAACTACATTTACTTTATATTAATCTATTACTATATATTCATTACTTATTACTACTCTAAGTAACCCTACTGTTATTTATCTACTCTATCCATATTATCGATATGAACTCTTTATCATCTCTATGTCATTGGACAAGCAATATAATCATTCCAATAAAGAGAGACTATGATTTGGACACTGAACCACACAACAAGAACCTACTTTTATAACGCGCAATCGTCAAAAAGTGCTACATATACCTTGATCTCTGACTTTTTAGTCGATAACATAGACCATCGATATATTGATCTTACATTTTAGGAGGAATCACCAAAACCCATTAGAACTAAGAACCCTACGAAAAAAATTTGCAGATGTATTAATATGGACTTAAAAAATTTTACTATGAATCCACCTTTTCACCCTAATAATTGCGATGCCTTTGATGACCTTGTCAAGTTGTTTACAAATGCATGTAGTCAATAAATAAATAAACAAAGCATGTCCAAAAACTGGTAATAGAAGAAATAAGAGGCCACCATGAGGACCACGGAACTCAATCTATTGCGAGTGGAGTGTAGAAAACAATTCAATAGAGTGAAATCTTCCCACGAGAGACTGGAGACTGGAATTGCTCCTATGAAAAGCTAAGAACCTATAAGAATGAACTGAGAAAATCAAAGAGAACCTCTTGGAGGTCATTCTATGGTGATATTGAGAGTACTGCAGAAGAGTCTAGATTAAGGAAAATTTTGTCAAATTCCAATCCATTCATTGGACACCTCAAGAAACCTGATCAGAGCTGGGCGGTATCTATCTCTACACTTACTCTTTGACACACACCTTGTCGGCAGCTCAGACGATCACACGACGAGCTATCGGAGTTAGTGGTCTTGATTGTGAATCAGAAATTTTAGAATTTAACGCAAAAGCCAATATAGACTGAGCTGTGAATGAAATTTTTTAAATCACCTGGGTCCGATGGGATATTTCTAGGGAAGCTCTAATATTCGTTAGGGTACATTAGAAACTGGCTGACAATAATTTTTAAAAGTGCTTTATACATGAATTATGTTCCCACTTTATGAAGGCAAGCGAAAGTTGTCCTTATCCCGAAGGCAGGCAAGATCACACATGTTAGTCCAACAGATTATAGGCCTAGCAGTCTGTCATCACTGCTACTAAATGTCTTAGAGCAATTGATAGATATGTATATTAGAAATACAATTACCCCATAACAACATTCTTTCTTCAAAGGAAATTATACAGAAACAGTCAGGAATTCACTTATCACACAAATTGAGAAATCAATAGAAGATATGAATATACATTAGTAGCACTCCTAGATATTGAGGACGATTTCAACAACATTCAGCCGAGGGCAATAACTAGCGCGCTGTCGGAGCTGGGGAACGACGGGTCTCTTTTGGGTTCATTGGACAAATTCTTATAATCAGATTCGTTAATTCAACGATTGAGATCTCGACGAAGTGCATATCCGTCAGCAGGGGCACCGTGAAAGGTTACCTGTCGTTAAACCTCGAACCTTCAACTGTATCGCATTGTCATTTAGTGACAAAGCCCGCTACTTGGGACTAATTATGGAAAGGAACCTGCTTTCGAATGTTAATGAAGAGGATAGAGTGGGGAAAGTAGCTAAAGCCCCGGTGGAAGCAAGATGGGTCTAAAACCCCAGGTAGTGCACTGGTTATATACAGCAGAGGTGAGACCAATTTTAACGTACGGCAGGCAAGTTTTTGTGGCCAGAACTTTTAAAGGTCATGCGGTTAGACGCATGGAAAGCATTCAGAGGGCAGCAGGCTTATGCGTGAGCAGGGCACTCAAAACCACCCTAACAGCGACATTAAATGTCATGCTGCATCTTTTACCGATGGACCTATACGACAAACAGCTAGCAGTGAAATCGGTTTTAAGGCTGAGGGAATCCTCTCTTTTAGCCACTTTCGCGAGAGAGTCAACCATTTTAGGAACTTTTCCACTCATTCCCAGTTCCACTGTATTTTGTAACTCGGTGAAACTGCACTTATATAAGTCCTTTATTACAGTTTTCTTTTCAATAGAAGACTGGGATAATGGTAAGATAGATTGTACCGACAGGGCTAGCATCTTTACAGATGGATCTAGGTGAATAAGTGGGAAGAGTGGCAACTCTGAGGTGTTTGGAAACCATTACATTATTATTACATTTGATTATGTAGATATTGTACTCATTGTAGATAATTGCAATATTAGAAGCCACTCTGAGTGTTATATGAACTGTTAGCTATGTGAGATAGCCTGACCGACTGCAAGTGCGCCGGATTAACGGGAAGAATTCTTGCCCCATTAATGAGGGGAGAGGCCTTCGCTGGTGTTGTGTAAAATGTAGGGCAACCGAGGTTGAATTTAACATATTGTTACGTTTTTACTTTGTAAACGTTTAATTCTACTCGAATCAATATTGGTCGATCACTGGATTCTGTGAATAATAACTGCAGCACTAATTTATTACTAACTATGTCCAACAACCATTTATTTAATCAATAATTTTATTTACAATCATTCTTTAATGTTTTTGCTACTTTAACTCATCTTATGTTACCTTATTAATGTTTGCACGATTATTTTCGTACTTGAATTGATTAATTTGTCAACAAACTAGCCCTATTTATTCTCTGTGGCAACTCTCCAGAATCTTCCTTTATCGTATTTGAGTTTCTTCTCTTTCTTTCACTTTGGCTTGTTCTTGTTATCGCCTATTCCTTTTTGTTGACATTCGTTTCGATGCTACCATTATTCGTGCTATTCATAATAACCATCGATACTCGTTACAATATTCTCAAGTTTTAAACTTGTGGATTGTCCTGAATCTGTAAGGGAAAATCAGTGGTTGAGAAAAAACATCATCTGCAGTTATCAGTCAAATTGTTTCCCAGTCTACCTTATCTAAGTTAACACAATTTTCAACTACACGGTAGCTTCATCGCTTTCCAAGAAGCACAGACAACTCTCCAGCGGTTGTCTCATCCACTTCCACATAGTACATAGCAGCTTCGCAAGCAGGTGTCGCCAATAGACAATTTCAAAATTGATGTTCCAGCTTTGATATCCTTGTCAAGGCCTGTTTTGGTCAAAAGCTGCATTAATGAGAACATTTGTTTATACTCCGAAACCTGTTGTAGATAATGTTACTCGTATTTCACGTCCAATTTCTGCTTGAAAAAACTATATTCGTTATTTATTACCAAAAAGTTAAATAGTTAACGAAGTAACGCTGATGATTTATTTTCAATATGCCGCTTTACTAGAATCTTTGTATTCTAGAACAGTTCCTACAGATTCATGGCTAGTTTGAGGCGATTTGAGATTAGTTTAGGTTGAGCGGCTGTCCGTTTGCGCTCACTCACTTAGGCCAAATAAGGCCCATTGTGATGCCGTAGGTAGGCTACCCCATTTCCCTAAGGAAGCAACCCGAACTTCGGGTAAAGCGTATAATTTCTCCCAGGTGACAGTGAGAAATCTCCGTGAGATGCCGGAAACTCATACACAAGGTGAGTTATGAACTCTGGTTCTTCCTTATGCCCGCAGCTTCGACAGTAGTCAGGTACAAGCAATGCCCCGTAAATTCCTACCAGCATACTAATCGCATGTCTGTTAAGCGCTAGTAGGTCTTCTGCTCGTTTTATGTTCAGCCAGATTGATCGGATCGTTTAATCCGAGTGCTCCAACTCCCATCTGTCATTTGTTTTCTGTAATGCGTCCGAGGCTAGAAGTTTCCATGTTGCCATTAGAATGTCAATACTCTTTTATCAGAAAGAGATTACAACGATGAACCCTTCTTTGCTAGCTCGTCTACGGTCTCATTCCTTGATATCTCCCTGTGCCCTGGCACCCATATAAGGTGAATATTGAATTGTTCGGGCATCTCGTTAAGAGAAATTCTGTAATTATGGGCTGTAGGTAAACTGAACTAAGGATTTGAATGCTGATTGACTGTCAGTGAAAGAGAATTGCTATCACCTCTGCTTGAAAAACGCTGCAGTTGTCCGGCAGCTTGAGAGCTATGCGAATTCCAAATGCTTCGCAAAATATCCCTGCTCCTACTTGTCCGTCAAGTGCGGTGCTGTCGGTGAAGCTGCTATTACTTTTAATAACGTCATGTATCTGGATAGCGCCGTGGGTGCCGTAGCTCAGTGGTTAGTGTGTTCGCCTACTGATCTGTAGGTCGTGGTTCAATACCCGGCTGATGCATAACAAATTTTATATCGAAAAGATTTTTCTTTCGAACGGTACGCACCTGTCGGCAAGCAATTGGCAATTCTTCCGACAGTAACAACTTGCCATGAAAAAGCTTCTAAAAAGAACTCTGTGACAAAGCTCAGAAAAAGTGATGTCACAAGTGTTCTGCCGTTCGGAACCGGCTAAAATAAGTAGGTCCATTCTAATACTGTCCAAAATTTAAGACGCACAACAGTAATGGAAGAGAAGCTCGGCCAATGAGCCCTCTGGGGCTTTAAGTGCCACATACATACATACATACATCTGGATAGCGCCATTACTAAAATGTTTGCAACTTTAGTTACAAAACAAATTGTTCAATCCGACAGCTCAATTATCTCGTTGTCTCAACATGTGTTTTGCAAAGGCTCTGCTCTAACCAATCTGTTATAGTTTTCTTCTTTTCGCGTAATGAACAACCGCAAGGTGATTTTTCTAATTTAAATTTTTCAAGCTATTGACCAGTATTATGATTTTCTAGTCGCTTTGTACATGGTGATTTTTAAACAACTTTCTTTTTAGCAACACTGTTTTTGGCATCTCAGCTGTTTTCTTGTAACATGTTGCTGTCAAACATGTTCAGTATGGTCTATAATTTAACCATTAATCGACTTACAAACGAACAACGCTTGCAGATTAATGAATTTTATTATCAAAATTCATGCTCGGTTAAGAAAGTGTTCGTGTACTTTTTTCTGTTTAACGACGAAGCTCATTTCTGGTTTAATAGATACGTGAACAATCAAAAATGCCGTATTTGTTGTAAATAGCAGCCAGAGGCATTGCAAGAACTGCCAATGCATCACGAAAAATGCACTGTTTGGTATGGATTATGGGCCAGTGACATCACTGGACCGTACTTTTTCCAAGATAACTAAGGCAGGAACGTTACTGTGAATGAGGAGCTCTACCGTGCGATAATCACAAACTCTTTTTTGCCTAAATTGGAAGAGCTGGACCTGGCTGACATGTGGTTTCAGCAAGACGGTGCCACATGCCACACAGCACGCGAAACAACAGCCGAATTGAGAGGCGAGTTCGGTAAACAGTTTATTTCACGTTTGGGGCCGGTCAATTGGCCGCCTAGATCGTGCAATTGAACGCCTTTAGACTATTTTTTCTGGGGCTCTGTTAAGGCTCATGTCTATAGCGACAAGCCCGCAACGGTTAACGCACTGGAAATCCTATATTGAAGAATTTATTCGTGAGATACCGGCCGATACGTTGGCGAGAGTTTGCCAAAATTGGAGCAAGCGTATGACCCATTTGAGGTGCAGGCGCGGTCAACATTTACATGAAATCATCTTTAAGCATTGAATTATATAGATCGTTCTATCAACTAAAATAAAGATTTCACACATTTATCTAAATTTTATGTGTTTCTGTAAATCAAATCCGAAGGCTCTTAAAAAATCACCTTGTATTTATATTCATTATAAATATTTATATTCATTCCTATAGTAAAAATTCGTGTAAATAAATGTCTGTTATGAACAAGTTACAAACAAAATCTTAAAACGAAATGAAATTAATGAAGATCTACCATCAATTATATTTCCATTAAATCAGAGTTCTAATAGTTAAAATTTAAATGATAGTCTACAAAGTGTAAGGGAAGACTTAAATCAATGAAATCTCTAAAGTAGAACAGAATGGATCACAATTGTCTTTAATAAATACATCTTCAAATTAGATTTGACATTACCAAATACACCAGTTGCAAGTACTTTTAGACGACCTAAAAATGTTACGCCTTTGTTATGAGTTGCATTTGACTTTCGAACTTCGCTGAATCGAAAATCAAATATCGAATGTCAAATTCATATTATGAGCTGTGAAACAACCTTGCCGTTGAGTATCGTATCTTCTGTTGCACAGAATTTTGCTTTCGCTGATGTAGCGTAGTGTAAGAAATTGCCAAAAAATGTAAGTATTGTATTTTGCATTTGATTTGTACTTTTTGGGGAATAAACACTAATTTTAAACAATTGCTTAATGAGCTGTATGAGCTTTATGCCGGCACCGACTTAGTAAACCGCATTCATTTTGATATATACAGTAAATTCTATTGAGTCTAAATTCAAAGTGTTACATAAATTTGCTATTGCTATTGCTTACTAATGATTCACTAAAATTGAATTTTTTTGGAGTTGTCATTGAACACATTTACATACTAATAATGTTCGTTAATTTAAAAGCAGTAACATAAATAATGTGTTAATGTTTTATGTGATCTAGATCTTTTTAATAGTGATGATTTATCCCCTAAATACAGACTAAAAAACCATGTAAGTTTGCACTCGCAAATACTTAAAATATGCAATAATATTTTGGCAGTTCTTAATATGTGTGATGAGATTTAACTTAATTAATGCTTATCCAAAAAGTATGCTATACAAATAACAACTTTCGTATATTCTGAATATAACAAAATAGGTTCACTATTCTTAAGTTGTGCCAGTTGTACCACGCATAGCCAGGGGATCAGGGGGATATATGCTCCCTGGCCAGCGAACTAATTTAAAAAATATAATATAATACGGAAATGTTAAAAATTGTATTAATTTTTATTTCACACAAGACGTTTTTACACTTCAAATGACTGTGGTTAGAGAACCTCCCCAATAATAGTATTTTTATAAAAGTCTAATTTCACATTTTAAAATCGAAAAATTTATTAATTATGTAATTTTAACTTTGTATGCGTCAGTTATTTTTAGATTTTTAAACAATAATTTAAAAATTTAAAAGAATACTACTATTAAGACGGGCAATATCTCGTAAAATAAGAAGTCCACTGTCACATTTCAAAAATAGCAGTTGGTAGCTGTCATCCCATGCACAAAAGAAAAAAAAATTGACGGAACACTTTTGCCGTCGTTAACTTATAAGTAAAAATGTCGCGGAACAAGTGCAGAATACGGACTCAGAAGGAAAAAAAAATAAAAAATTGCCTCGGATAGAGCTTCGTTTTGTGAATATAAAAAGTAAAAAATTTGTCTCTGCATACAAGGCGTGGCTCAAGGTCAAAGTTCCAAATTGAGGTCGAGATTATTCGATACAGACGTAATTTTTTTCTATAATATGGGTATCATAAGAAAGGTTTTTTAAATACCTTTCTACTGATATATATAATTTAATACCTATTTTTTACATTTTAAAAGTTATTATCAAAACTATAAATTTGAAATTTTTTTTTTTCAAAAACCAATTTTTTTTCGAAAATAAGCCTTATTTACCTATCGAAAATTTAGCACCATACTAAAGCTTATACAATTACCTTTACAAATGTGTATAAAACATATGTTTCCAGAATTTGTATGCATTTCAAAAATTGTTTTCAAGCTGATACTTCATCAAGTGTTTCCAATATGGACGGCTTTCGATACAATTACCTGCATGTCTTCAAATTCAGTATCGCAACCAACAGTATTTTAGGACAAAAGCTCTTTTGATAGCCGGCCTTCGGCCTGGCGCAAAAAAAATAACCCTTATAGGCCCGACGCCGGCTTCGCGACTAACAGTATTTTAGGACAAAAGCTTTTTTGATAGCCGGCCTTTGGCCGGGCGCTAAAAAAATAACCCTTATAGGTCCGACGCCGGCTTCGCGACCAACATAATTTTAAGACAAAAGCTTTTTTGATAGCCGGCCTTTGGCCGGGCGCAAAAAAAATAACCCTTATAGGCCCGACGACGGCTTCGAGATCAGCAGTATTTTAGGATGAAAGCTATATTAATAGCCGGCCTTCGGCAGGGCGCAAAAAAAATAACCCTTTTAGGCCTAACGCCAGCTTCGCGACAAACGTTTTAGCATTGAAATCTCTTTGTAATTTTTAGTATTGAAATTTTATTCATTTGTTTCAATATTGTATTCACCATCAGGATAATCTACAACATAGGGCTCTAACAATGTGGTCTTTATTAGATTAATAAAAGAATTAGTTAATTATACTATTTCATCCTATTTTTCCTTAATTCTTTTGTCTATGTCTACCGCTATGATTATAACTGCCTCACTATTCCTCAGTGCAGTGTTTTATATACCATTGGAAAGGTAATCCTATGATCTTTGAAATAATATATAATTTTTGATAGGTTAATGGGGGACTTTTTCGAAATAAAAATCGGTTTTTACAAAATTTTTATAAAAAATTTATAATTTTCTTCATAACATTTAAAAAGTTAAAAATTCATATAAAATATTATATACCTATAAAAAGGTATTAAAATTACCTATGTTTTAATACCCATATTGTGGAAAAAACTTGCTTGTCTCTCGAGTAATCTCGACCTCAATTTTGAACTTTGACCTTGAACCACGCCTTGTGTGGGCATTTGCAGAGACAAATTTTTTATTTTTTATATTCACAAAACGAAGCTCTATCCGAGGCAATTTTTTATTTTTTTTTTCCTTCTGAGTCCGTATTCTGCACTTATGCCAATGTCGCTCATTAACAATATAAGAAACAATATTACAAAGGCAGATTCTGAAAATCTGCAAAAAATATAAATTCGGTGTATCAACGACGCTGTAGCACGTATATATACTTCCTCGAAATTTCTGTGTGCTGCAGTAAACGCAGTAATGTGCTATGTACACTTAGCAGAAAAAGTGTACATAGAAGAAGTAAACAATTCTTCGCTGCACTAAACACCAATAAGGAAACAATTTTTCTCAAAAGAAATTATTTTTTATTTAAAAGTTAAGAGTATTATGTTTATTTTAAGCCCAAATACATTAAATTATAATGTACAGAAAAATTATAAGAAATAAAAGAATTCAAAAGCACCTGTTAATTGGTCAGAAAAAGTCTACGTACAGAAGCGAAAACGGGACTTCCCCGCTCATTTGCTCGATCGCTCGTGCCATCAAAAGTTTTTTTCACAAGTTCTATATTTAATACGTATCGTGGTTCGATTTTGTGCTCTGAATAATCTATTTCAAAAAGTTTAATAAAGATGAATTCAAAATTAAAGGAAATTGGAGGTGACGAACGGAACATTATAATAAAATTATGGAAAGAAGGCCAAACTTTCCGTGAAATTGTTAAAACCCTTGGGAGAGCGCACCCCACAATTTAAACGGTGAATAATAATTTAAATAAACTGGAACTTTCGTGTCGCAACAGCGTTCAGGATGACCTTCTATTCTGACCCAACGAGAAAAAAGATGTGTTTTGCTGCTTGTTCAAGATAATCCTCGACTGACCGCAATGAAAATTGCTCAAAATGTTAAGGAACAGTTTAACAAAACCATGCATAACGACACCGTGCGCAAAATTTTAAAAGAAGCTAACTACCGTGGCCGCGTAGCGCGCAGGAAGCCGTTTATTTCGCTCATAAACCGACAAAAACGAATTTATTTTGCCAAACAATATATAAAAAGTTCTGGAAGAAGGTGCCGAAAAGGCCGAAAATAACATGCTTCGCCAGCCATCTCTGTTCTTCGCTAGCTGGCGCCAGTTAGAAATTCCAAGCGCCATCAGGTACTCCAGTACTTGGTCTTTCCACCGGAGGTTAGGTCTTCCTCTTCTGCGTCGTCCTCCAGCGGGTTCCGAATATAACACCTTCTTAGCTCGAGCGTGTTTTTCCATTCGCTCGACATAACCTAGCCAGCGCAGCTGCTGGATTTTGATGCTCTTTACTAAGTCAGTATCGGCATACAGCTCATACAGCTCATGACTGTACTTATTCGGTACTCGCCACCAACGCAAATAGATCCAAAGATCTTGCGTAGGACTTTTCTCTTGAAAACTCCAAGCATTCGCTCATACGAGGTGGAAATTGTCCAGGATTCAGCGCCATATGTTAGGACAGGCATGATGAGAGACTTGTAGAGTGTAGTTTTCGTTCTTCGACTTCTCAATTGATTACTCAGTCCAAAGTAACACCTGTTAGCAAGAGTGATCAATCGCAGTATCTTCACGCTGACGTCGTTACTGCTGTTAATGCTGGTTCCAAGATAGACAAAGTCCCTTACTATTTCAAAAGCGTAGTTGTCAACAGTGACGTGCTGTTCAAGACGCCAGGACTCTTTGTTTGTTGACACTAGATACTTCGTTTTGCCCTTGTTCACCGTAAGACCCATCCGACGCGACTCTTTTGCCAACTGAGAATGCTGCACTGACTGCTTGCGTGTTCATGCCGATTATGTCAATATCATCGGCATACGCTAACAGCATGACACTTTTGTTGAAGATAGTGCCATTATGTCGTAGATCAGCAGCTCGTATTGTTTTCTCCATAATAAGATTGGAGAAGTCGCACGATAGCGAATCACCTTGTCTGAAACCCCGTTCGGTATTAAACGGTGCGGAGAGGTCCTTCCCAATTTTCACTGCACAACGGTAGTTATGCAGTGTCATTCCACAAAGTCGAATGAACTTTGCAGGAATACCGAACTCAGACATTGTTGCGTAGAGGTAATCCCTTACCGGACTGTCGAAAGCGGCTTTATAATCAACAAATAGGTTGTGTGTGTCAATCAGTTTTTCTTGAGTCTTCTCGAGGATTTGGCGAAGTGTGAAAATCTCGTCGATGGTCGATCAGTTCTGAAGCCACACTGATAAGGTCCAATCAGGTTGATGAGCATAGGCTTCAACCTTTCACACAGTACGCTCGACAGAACCTTGTATGCGATGCTCAGGAGACTTATTCCACGGTAATTGGCGCAAACTGTGGAATCACCTTTCTTATGTATGGGACAGAGAACACTGAGCCTCCAATCATCAGGCATGCTTTCATCCGACCATCAGCTCATCGCCTCCGGTCTTAAATAACTCGGCAGGCAGGCCATCAGCACCTGCAGCTTTGTTGTTCTTCAGCCTTAAAATGGCCGTTTCAACCTAGTCATAGTCGGGTGGTGGAACATCAACACCATCATCTGTACTTGGGGTGTTTTTTAATACTTTTCTTTTTACATCTGCTTACGTAATTCTTATATGAATTTTGAGTGCAGTAACTATTATAGTAACAATAAATCATTATTTATATGTAAAATTTATATATATATATATATATATATATATATATATATATATATATATATATATATATATATATATATATATATATATATATATATATATATATATATATATATATATATATATATATATATATACCGCTTTAATATCCTTAATCGCTCCGATTCTCGGAAGTTCTTGGTTTTCTGGAAGTTCTTGGATTTCAATACTATCATATAGCAGTAACGAGTTGAGTGTTTTACGCTTGTTTTCCTATTAGTCTGCGAATTGAATTTGTAAGTCCTTCTGTATTTCGTCATTCGCTATGTATCTCTTAGCATTGACTATTGTCCTTTGTATTTTCGATTGTTCTCTTTGTATAATCTGTAAATTTGTGTTGGAGGCAGAGCCGTATATTGCTATGCCGTATTTCCGTAATTGATTAATTATTACTTTATAGATAAGCATTTTATGTTTTAGCGAGAGTATCGATTCTATGCCTGACATTCAGTATAGTTGTACACAATTTTTTTTTTCAATTTCGTTTCTTTTTAAGTAAGTCTTCCAGGTATGTTGCTCTGGTACTAATAGCAAATCGATTGCAGTAAATATTTCACTGCATATCTTTAAATTTTTTTTAAAATAATTCTGGAACTGTAATTAGAATTTGTTGCAGCAATCACTTCAGTATCATTCACTGCCGCTGGAATATCAGCTGTTTATAGAAAATAAAGGACACTGCCCTCGGGTACACCAGCTTCCATAATTTTATTGTTAGAGATGCTGTCTTGACATGACATTTGACATAGAAATAACGGTTTCGATGCATTTTTTATGAAATAGAATATACCCCGCAAGAAGCATACCGGTCAATTGATTAGTAAATTTACGTGAAGCCATGACCAAAACTTTCCGTATATTTCCCATTCTTAAGGGCATTGTGAGATTTTTTTACCGTTTCGTTTCGATTTTAAATTTGGAATCTCTTCGTCATTCTATAATAATTTGCTGAACCCGAAGTACGTCCTTTCAACTTTTTTCAAAAACCAGCAGATCATGTGATAAATGCGTAAGCAATGCTTCTTGCAATGCTAACACATCGCTCTCATCGCTAAAAATGTATTTTCAAAATGTGTCTGGAATGAGAACAAAGCAAGCAATGCTTCTTGCAATGCTAACACATCGCTCTCATCGCTAAAAATGTATTTTCAAAATGTGTCTGGAATGAGAACAAAGTTGAGTGATTCTTTTCTTTTCATTTTGCATTCTGATTTTGCGCTAGTTAAAAAGTGGCTGAACCCTGATTTCCATGACGATTTGTGATTCTAATTTGTAGAGTGTTTATCACAAAGATAGGGATTCCGCTAAAACTGTGTGTATGCGTGATGGTGGACTTCTTTTTGCTGTTAAGCGTTCATTGCGGTCTGAAATCATCGTTTTAAATCATAATGATACTTTATTGGATCAAGCTGTATGAAAGCTGATAAGGCATAAAGCTGCACGCTTTATGCCTTATCACTCTTTCATACATTCCCCCGTTAGATTCAGATTAGTTATATTGCGCTCATGTGGATAATATATTGCATCTTTTTGAGGAAACTGTTGGTGATAGTCATTTATGTGTAAAAAAAATAAATATGTGGCACTTAAAGCCCCGAAGGGCTCATTGGCCGAGCTTCTCTTCAATTACTGTTGTGCGTGTTAAATTTTGGACAGTATTAGAAGGGACCTACTTATTTTAGCCGGTTCCGAACGGCAGAACCCTTGCGACATCACTTTTTCTGAGCTTTGTCACAAAGTTCTTTTAGAAGCTTTTTCGTGGCAAGTTGTTACTCTCGGAAGAATTGTCTATTGCCTGCAGACAGGTGGGTACCGTTCGAAAGAAAGATCTTTTCGATATTAAATTTGTTATGCATCAGCAGGGGATTGAACCATGACCTACAGATTAGAAGGCCAACACACTCTCCACTGAGCTACGGCACCCACACTTGGTCTTCTATATGTAAAGATATAATTCTTACACCAATAATGTAAATAAGTCATATGAAATGTAGTTTAGTTTAGTAGTTTATTTAGTAGGTTATTTAGTATTGAAAACAGATTTATTCTAATGTAAATAAGCTAGATACAACCCTAGATAATATTGTAATAATTTAAAGTTAACGGAATGTATTTGTCCTGTCTCTGAATCGAATTTGCATGTTATACCGTTATTCTTAGAAATCAAATTTTATACTTTTCTAAGTGTTCCTTCTGAAAATTTAATTAGACAGTTTAATTATAACGTGTATGATTTGGACCATATAAATATTATTCTTGAGAGTTTAGATTTAGAATGCTACTTCATGGGGCTTAATGGCCCAGAATCGTATGAAGCGTTTTTGAGAAAAATCTTGAATCTTTGTAATGAAAATATTATTCTAGTACTTAAAAAAGTACATAAATTGCCTTGGTACACTAACAATCTGAAGAAGTTGAAATAAATGTGTTAGTATTCATGGGTCCACAAACGACATCGTAGCTAAAAGTAAACACGCATACTATGAAAATGATTTATTTGCCCTAATTAATTTCAATATGGGACACCCAATCATTTGTCATCGATTAAACGCAATGGGAATGATCCGAAAGGTAGGAAATAGGGTGCCATATGAACTGAAGCCAAGAGTCCTCCAACGCCGTTTTTTCACGTGTGAAAAACTGCTCCAACGCGATGATAATTATTCATCGCGAGTAGATCATGCTGTATATTTGGTGAGACCAACTGCGAGTGGTGTATTATGAGTTGTTGAATCGACCGACGACAATTGATGCGTTTGAGCGGAGCATTGCGAGAAATATGCCGGTAGACACGATAAAATTATTTTGCAACATTAAAATGCTCGGCCACATTGTGCGGCACCCGTTAAAATGTACTTTAAAACGCTCAAACGGAAAGTCCTACCACACTTGCTCTATAGCGTCGACTTATTCCGACGCGGAATCCGTATGCTGCCAGTGAGATGAGAAAGTATATAGCGACGGACAGGACAGTACTTTGAATATTGAATGTATAACCAATTTTTCACAATAAAATTTTTATTTTCGCAAATAAACCGGATGAACTTATTTATGTAAGCATCTTAGAGAATAAAAATAATACTCAAACCCGAAAAAAGCGCTCACAAAGTCGAATCGTATCGCCCAATGAGTTTTTACCGATCTCTTCAAAAGACATGGAAATCCTTTTTTCTCAAAAGACTATTGCCAATCATTGAAAATCAAGAGCTAATCAACCAGCCATCAATTCGGATTTCGGAAAAAAACACAGTACAATTAAATAGGATCACAGGATCGTTGAATATATATATGAATTGAATGAAAGTCCAGCTGGTGTGCCCCAAGGCAATGTCATGGGTCCAATTTTTTACCTACTCTACACATACGATTTACCTTTGCAGATGACACTGCTGTCTTAGTCGTTGGCACTCTTACGCAGTCAGCTTCCTCTAAACGCCAAAGAGGGCTCGACTAGCTTACTGACCAGATAAAATATTGGAGAATCAAGGCCAATAAAACAAAGTCAGTCCAGGTTACATTCACTCTCAAACGAGATACTTGCCCACCCGTCAAACTCAACGATACACCTATACCCAATATGATGAAACAAAATATTGAAATACTGCAGTGTAAATGCGCCTTACGATGTCACAAAGAACCAAATCAAACGTGATATCAAAATTCCCACAGTTTTCGAAGAAATAAAGGAGCATGCTACATCCCACAATCTGAGCCTCCAAACCCATTCCAACCTACAAATATTAGATTTACATTCCAACTCTGCGACCTTCACTCGCGTGAAAAGAAAATCTACAAAAGGTCTCCTATGCTAATGGCCAACATATAAGTAGTGGTTACACAAAAAAGCAAATTCTAAGTATACTTCTTAAACTAAATATATTTGCTGAATGTTAGTGCAACAGATTGCAATAAATAAGTGATTAAAAAAATGAGTGTGGCCATTACAACCGAAAATCAATTTAGACCGAATTTAGAGTGCTTTGCTAGCTATATCTGTCTTTCGCTAGCTGGAGCCAGTTAGAAACTCCAAACGGCGCCAATTTCTCCAGTATTTGGTCTTTCCATCGCTGCTTGGGTCTGCTTCTTCGGCGTAGTCCACCAGCAGATTCCGAATATAACACACTCTTAGCTAAAGCGTGCTCTTCCAATCGCATGTAATGAGTTAGCTAGCGTTTGCATTTTGATACGCTTTACGATGTTGGTGTCGGCTCATGGTTGTACCTTATTCTATACTCGCCACCAACACAAATACGTTAAAAGACCTTGCGTAGGACTTTTCTCTAGAAACCTCCAACCAATCCATCATCTCAGGCGAAAGTTGTCCAAGCTCCAGCGCCAGGCATAATGAGGGACTTGTAGTGTGGTTTTCGTTTCTCTAGAGCGGGCTTCTCAGTTGATTACTTAGCCCAAAGAAATACCTGCTAGCATCTCCAGGCTGACTGGCATTAATGCTGGTTCCAAGATAGGCTCATGGTTCCTTCATTACTTCGAAAGCATAGTTGTGAACAGTAATATGCTGTCCAAGACCCCGGGACCCTTTGTTTGTTGACACTAGGTACTTTGTCTTGCCCTCGTTCACGGTAAAACCTATTCGACGCGACTCTCTTTCCAACTCTGAGAATGCTACACTGAGGCCTCGCGTGTTCATGCCGATTATGCCAATGTCATCGGCATACGCTAACAACATGACATTTTTGTTGAAGATAGTGACATTATCTCATATGTGAGCAGCTCGTACTATTTTCTCCACAATAAGATCGAAGCAGATGCACGATATAAATCATCTTGTCTTAAACGCCGTTCAATATTAAACCACGGAGAGAGCTCAGACCTTGTTGTGTAGAGGCCTTCGTCTTGCCCTCGTTCACCGTAGGACTCATGCCGATTATATCAATATCGTCGGCATACGTCAACAGCATGACTCTTTTGTGGAAGATAGTGATATTATGCCGTCGATCAGCAGCTTATATGATTTTCTCCATGGTGGTAACTAGAGGGTTAAAAAGTTCAGAGAAAATAATCCTCGGAAAATGTTAATATAGGTCTCCGAAGACAGGAACTACCCTAAATATAATTTTACTTATGATTTTTCAAATTCTATGTTTTTACTTTCGACCGAAAAAGCCAAATTTTAAGCCGCTGTAAAAAAATTAAGACGTAGTAGAGCAGAAAGGGATTAGGGCTTTTGTTACTGACGTCAAATTCTATCGTTTGAGCCTAGTTTGGTTCATCCCCGAGGTAATGACTTTCAAATTGTGACATCACATGATGCAATAGAATCGTAAAAATAAAGTATTTAAAATGTAAATTCGTTTTTTACATATTATCTGTAACTCGATACGAGGGCGGATTGATAATGAAGCTACCTAAGTAGGAAGAAAACATTTTTTTTTCAAAAACCATTTACTTCTCAACATAGTCTCCTTTTACTTCGACACATTAAGTAAGACGATACTCCAACTTTTTTATACCATCTGAATAATACGATTTCGGGAACCCCTCAAAATATGCGTTAGTTTCGGTAATCACTTCTTCGTTTGAGCTGAATCTCTTTCCTGCGATCCATTTTTTCAAGTTTGGAAACAGGAAAAAGTCACTAGGAGCTAAATCTGGACTATAAGGTGGATGATCAACCAATTCGAAGTGTATTTAGCATCGTATCTAATGCTGTGTGAACCGGTGCGTTGTATTGAAGAAAGAGCACTTTTTTCTTCTTTAAATGTGGTCATTTTTTCTTGATTGCATCATTCAATTGGTCCAATAATGCAATAATGTACTTTCCTGTGATTGTGGATCCTTTTTCAAGATAATCGATAAGCAATATTCCGAGTGCATCCCAAAATACAGTGGCCATAACCTTGCCAGCAGATTTTACTGCCTTCGCCTTCTTCGGAGCACTTCCACCAGCTTCCACCTATTGCTGCGATTGATTTTTGGTTTCAGGTGTGTAGTGGTGGACCCACGTTTCATCAACAGTTAT
The DNA here is from genome assembly GCA_963854835.1 of Megamerina dolium. Taxonomy (NCBI): domain Eukaryota; kingdom Metazoa; phylum Arthropoda; class Insecta; order Diptera; family Megamerinidae; genus Megamerina; species Megamerina dolium. Next base: position 25,883,443 of record OY978530.1, read on the forward strand.
TAATCGACGCCAAAAATCAACAGGATTACGCTTTATCATGTCCAAACACCGCTGTGAAGTGGTCTCTCGAACTAGTTTTTGTTCGACACTGAGCAAACGTGGCAGCCATCTTGCCGATAACTTTTTCATATGCAAATGTTCATGCAAAATGTTGAACACACGTTCATATGAGATGTTTACCATTTCAACAATCTCACGCAACTTGACTCGGCGATCATTCATAACGATATCGAGGATTTTCTTGATATTTTCTTGAGTAACCACGTCTTTTGGCCTTCCTGTTGACGGTGCTTGGCAGTGCTTGTTCGACCGCGTTTAAATTCATCAATCCAATATTTTACCATGTAATCTGACGGAGCAGACTCACCGTAATGTTTATCGAGCTTTTCTTTTGTCTTTTTTGCCCTTTTCCCTTACAAATAATAGTGTTTAATCACTGCACGAAATTCGCTTTTTTCCATTTTTCAAGAAACACAAAAGTTGGTTACTTCAAACGATTACAACAAATAATATAATCGATGAATTTTAACAGCTGACGTCTGACAGATCGCAATTTAAAAAAAAAAGCTTTTGTGTTTGTGCTGCCTTTTTCGTACTTAGGTAGCTTCTTTATCAATCCGCACTCGTATTTGTCTTTGGGGGGCCTTAATGAAATTTTCTGCAGAATATTGTTGTGGAGGATTTTAACTTTTGAGCTTCTCCCAAATGTTGATTTTAAGTGGATTTTTCGAAAAAAGGTTCAAAATGACCCATAAGGGTGGTAGCTACAGTGTAATGATGTTAATGTGGGTTTCGAAAGACAAGAACTACCCTAAATGTAATTTTACATGATTTTTTAAATTACTTGATTCTACTTTTGACCGAAAAAGCCAAATTTTAAACCACTGTAAAAAAAAATTGTGACATAGTGGATCAGAAAGGGGTTAGGGTTTTTGTTACTAAAGTCAAATGCTATCGTTTGAGACTGGTTTGGGTCACCCCCGAGAAAGTGTACTTCACTGTGTAATCAGATGTGGACATATGTTAATTTTTGACGTCTTGAACTTTGAATAATTTTAAATGTTAATAAAAGAGATATAAAATGATATAGAAACACTGGTAGTACGTATAACTGCTCAAATTAAAATGGATGAAATGTGTGCAAAACCTGAACCTGTATAAAATGAAATACGTTGTTAAAATATTTTTTTTTATCTCTGCTCTATATACTTCTGCTTTTAGAGTAAAATGCACTCATGAGGATATCCATGTTGATGATATTAAACCTTGCCTTCTCCGGCAAGGGACTAATGTATTAGCACCAATTCTAACAACAATTTTCAGGATAAGCCTGGAATTAGGTGCAGTACTTAAATCATGCAGCAGGGAAAAAATCCTTTCGGCCCATATGCCTAACATCCTTCCTGCTAAAAGCAATGGATAAATTACAGATCAGTATTTTAGAGCAGTTTATCTCAAAGATACACCACTTTATACTGAACAATATGCTTAACAGTCAGGCAAGTCGACTGAGACTGCAATACATTGCCTAACGAGTAAAATCGAACAGGCATTGGAGGGAAAAGAAATAGCTCTTTGTACATCGGTTGCCATTACAGGAGCTTTTGATAATGCTACTTTCAGGTTTATTGAGGAAGGTATGGTCAGGAAGCAAATTCATAGACTGATCATAACATGGGTTCTCAATATGCTGAAAAATAAGACATTAATTTACGAAATGGGGACAGAAAAATTAATTGTCAAGTCAACCAAGGGTCCTCAATAAGGCGTTTTAGCGCCGCTCCTATGGTTATTGGTCATTGACGAGCTTTTACAAACTCTCGATGATCTCGGGTACGAAGTTCAGGGCTTTGCAGATGACTTAATAGTTATGGTCAGAGGCAAATTTGACTCTGCCATAACTGAGCGCATGCAACTGGCTGCTTGACATCACACAAGACCGGTGTCAAGAACTTTCGATAAACCCTAGCAAAATGACGCTGGTACCTTTCACGAAGAGAAGGAAGTTGAATGTAGGGGTTTTGAAGTTAGGTGAAACAGAACTAACACTGTCTGAGGAGATGAAATATTTGGGAGTAATCCTGGATAAAACTCTTACTTACTCTTAATAGTACCAATGATTACCTATGCCTCTCTGGCATGGTGGCCAGACTCAGACGATCCTTAACAGGATTCATCGAATAACCTGTTTGAGCGTAACGGGAGCGATGAGAACTAGCCCCACAGCAGCTTTAGGAACAATCACAGGTCTCAATCCTCTACACCTTGTGGTTAAGAGGACAGCAGCCAGTGCAGCCATAAGGCTTCCGAACTCTATTCACCTGAAAGAAGGTAACCTAAAAGGGCACGCTGAAATTCTAGACGTAGTCTGGAATTCACCGGGCTTCGCAGTCATTGACAGAATGGATAAAAAATTTTGGGTCAAATTTCCGAAAGGAAATTGCAATGGAAAAAATAGCTTCCATTTTTCACACGAGGTCCACGCCTTAGAGCTATCTGTCAGAGAATGTCTACGTAAGGGCACTCGTGAAACCAACATATCCATTCTTTCAGACATACACGCAGCTCTAAAATCACTAATGAATTTCTCATTCCAATCTAAGTTGGTCTGGGAATGCTTCGTACTCCTCAATACCTTAGCAAAGAGGAACTCTGTGGCTCTAATATGGGTACCGGGACACGAGGGGCATACAGGCAATGAAATGACAGATTCACTGGCCAAAAAGGGTGCAGACACTCCTTTCATAGGCCCAGAACACTTCTGCAGCTTCATGAATAACTTAATATGGGAAGAAGAAGAAAGTAGTCTAACCGATTACTGGAGAGCCCAAACAGGCATACGGCAGTCGAAAAGATTCATTGACCCTGAACGCATTAAGGTAGATGCTATCTTGAACCTCTCAAGCTCTACACTGACCTATTAACCTATCATTTTACACTTAATTATCTCTGTCGACTCTGTCTTGAAGAGCAGGAAACAGCAGAACACGTTCTTTGCAATTGCCCAACTTCAACGGGCAATAGTTCCCAGGGATCTAGTTAAAATCAAACCCACAGCAGTGACAAGATTTATAAATAGTCTTGAGATCTGCTAGTTAGGGAATAAGGCTGCACAAAAGATCTTCAGGTCGCGGTGCTTCATAGCCGTAATAATAATAATAATAATAATTTAATTGAACTGGCTTATATTTTAAGCGACCTGAGTTATAGGGTTGCAAAGTAAAAAAAAACAAGGACTATTGTGAATGGGCTACTGGAATGTGCTTATGAGATTTCATCTACATATAAAATTACTGTAAATATAATCAAAACTAAACAAAATAAAGCAAGTGCAAATAAAAATTTATTTTAGATAAACGAATATATTTACAACAGTTTCCGCAGAATTGCTTCTTTTTAGTTTTTATTTCGTTTACAAATTTCAAAAACAATCATATATACCACCAGCGTTTCTAAGTATTAGAAGGAAATTATAAGCAAGTAAAGAGAAAATTATAAGCGAGTTGGTCTTCTTTTGCAACTCGCTTACAAAAGAATGCAGCTAATGTCCTGAAAGTTTTTGTTGAATAGCTTTGTAAACTGCATTGTGCTTGCAGTCAAAATAACACATTTGCAATGCCAAGCATAGTTTATGTAATTGGCTTCAGTTTGTGGAAAGGCATTTTGAATGAGTTGTTAGATAAATGGCACAATCAAACGAAACTGCATTTTGTTTCTGCATCACATGCAATTGTCGAAACACTTTTGCCACTCCTATTGAGACACCTCCAAAATATGGTTTTTGTTGGGTTTGGCTCGTCTTGGAAGACCAACACGGTCGATTGCTGTTTTGTTTCGGGCTCACACGCATTTATCCATGATTCGTCACCTGTCACGGTCTTATAAACGTTTTTAGAATCACCGCGATTGAATTCTTTCATCATTTCCTTGCACCAATCGGCACGAGTCTTTTTTAAGCGATTGTAAATTATGCGGAATCCAACGAGAACAAATTTTTCTGACATTTAAGTGTTAAGGATGCCTCTATCTCACTGTATGTCACACGACGATTTTTCATTATCATACACAGCGTTTCTGGTACAATGACTGATTTTGGCCGACCTTGAGGAAATTCGTCCTGGAGATTGAATTCGTTAAACCAGTTAAAAATTGTCTGAAGGGTAATTCATTTCGAAAATCGTAAAAAATCATAGTTCGATTTTACTGCTATTGTCGCTGTCATTTTCTTGTCATCGCTGCGCTGCTCAACTGTCGCTTCAAACATTATCAGCTACCGCTACCTTGCTACGTCACTGAGTCACCGCTGTTGTGTCGCTGCTCTGTTTTCGCACTTCATTTTCTCTCTACGATTCGCTGCCACTGCTCTGCTACGTCGCTGCGTCACCGCAGTTGTGCCACTGCTAGTTGCTCTGTTTTCGCATTTCGTCGCTACGCTTCGCTGCCGTTAAAACATTAGCAGCTGTCGTTAGCTCGCTACATCGTATTCGCTGCTGCGCTGATCATCTCGCTGTGCTAATCATCATAACCCAATAAACATTTTTCATTTTGCTATTTGCCATTGCGCGCGTTCGTCGCATAGCTACCACGTACTTTGGTTACACATTCGGTGATTGCGGTATTTCTACCCAACGTTACATATTTGCTTTTGCCGCTGATGCATAAAGCTTTCATCAAATACGGTATTTTATCTTAAAGCCGTTGGTGTTACGTTATACTTATATCAAATTACTCATCGAATGAACTTATATAAAGTTATTTATCGAATATACCTTTTAACCAAATTGATACTCCTTTTTTTTGATTTGCAATGACTTTGAAGGAATTAAAACAGCAACGCGCTAATATCAAAAAAAATATTACGCGTATAAAGAACATTGTGGAAGTTACGACCAGGTGGTAAATTGCTGACCGCGTTTGAATATCGATGTAGATTGGGTATCTTTGAGTCGTACTTCAAGCAAATCCTGTCAATACAAACGGAAATTGAAAAGGTAAACTGTGAGCATAATGGTCGTGCAGATTTAGAGGAGTTGTACATTACAGTGAAGCTTACCATTCAATCGCAGGTAGCTGAAGACCACAATGTCACTCTGTCAGACACTACTTGCGTCATACAATTTAGTTCGAAGCTACCTAAGCTCAAACTGCATTCATTCAATGGCAAATATTCAGAGTATCGCAATTTCATGACATCCTTCAAACAAATAATCTATCGTGAACTTCATTTGTCGAATATCGAAAATTTCAACCATTTGCGCAATTGCCTCCAGGGACGGCAAGTATCACAATTTGAAGTTGGTTCACATGTTGTAAAATCATAATTTTATGTTGACGATTTGTTGTGCGGAGCTGAAACGGAGTTGTCACGCATAACAAGCCAGGTTACAGATCTTTTAAAATTAGGCGTACTTTTATTTTATTTTTTTTTTTAAATACTAAGCATTTATTGAATCTTTCTAAAATACCTAGAAACTAACAATACGTATTCAAATCTTACAAACTAACTAAAATTATGTGATATTCCCTACGTTCCATCACAATTTGTTAAGTCGCGAGGTATAGCAATTTCACAACATATTCAGTGTGTCTTTTCTTTTTAATCGACGATGCCCCGTGCTCAGCAACAATTGCCTAGCAAGGGGATTCGGATGATTGTGTAATTTTTGAATGTAGCATCTGCAGGACATTGTAACTTCCTCAGAAATTGTGGGTACATTTAAATCTCGATGGATGTTAACGTTCCTCATATACTAAGGCGCGTTTACAATAATTCGCAGACACTTGGATTGTATTCGCTGCAATTTTTCGATATTTGAGGGAGATGCGGTGCCCCAAAACTGAATACCATAAGTCTAGATTGGCTTCAGGATTGCTTTATATTATAGCACTTTGTATTCAAGATTCAAGCTCTGAAAACTCAGATCAAGCTTAAAATTAATCAGTTATGGCTGTTACACAAAAGATGTAACAGCCACCATAACTGATTAATTTTAAGCTTGATCTGAGTTTTCTTTGCCTCTATGTGATTTTTCCAGGTCAGCCTTCTGTCGAGGTGAATACCCAAGTACTTTGTTGAGGAACATTGTGGAACTGATTAGCCATTAATTTTATGTATCTAGCCTTAGCGTGAAGGTTACATGTACGCTCTTTGATTCACTGACTCTTATCCGCCATTTTGCTAGCCAGATTTCGAGAGAATCGACATGAGTCTGCAGGAGTTTAGTAGCTTCTATAGGGTTAGAGCGAGAGCACAATATTGCCGTATCATCTGCAAAGGTCGATATGAATGTATAGTTATTGTTGGGCATATCTGCGCAGGTGATTGCAAATTATGATTTATGTTATTATTACCATTATTTTTTTTTTCTTTTTAGTTATCTGTATGAGCAATAAAAAACACGGAATTAACTGCTTGATTTTATTTAGCGTCTTTTCGCAATATATTTGATTTTTTTAAGCCGAAATCAATCACTTATTCGACTCTATCAATGGAGAGATACAAAACACGTGCACTCTTATTGGTGACAATCACTACGTACTTGATTTGGCAAAATGGCATTTCAATCATCAAAAATTTAGAAGCGAAAGTTCCGCAAAGGATTTAAACATCGACACGTCCATTCGAGTACACTTGGGTAAAAGTGGGATCAAACTCATGACTTCTTTTTATTTTCCTTTGAACCCAAGCAAAACTTCAATAGGCAAACAACGAAAAGGTCTATCGTCTCAATCACATCGTCGCTGTTCGATCCACTTGGTCTCTTGGCACCAATAATCATCACCGCTAAAATCCTTCTTCAGGAACTGTGGCTGCTAAACCTCGATTGGGATGAATCTGTTCCGCAGAACATTCACTTCGCTTGGCTAATTTTGTCACTAGATTGTCAAAGCTAGATTGTACTCCACGCTATTGCTTGTCAACAAACTTCATGGATTCTGCAATTCGTCGATTCGCGCTTATGGTTGTGGAATTTATATACGTACTATAGACTGTACTGGAATTGTTCGCGTTAATCTTTTTACGGCACAGTCGAGAGTAGCGCCTATCAAGAAGCAATCATTGACAAAGCTAGATCTATGCAGCGCCCTTCTACTTGCTCGACTTTTCGCAAAAATAAAATCGCTTTTTTTCTAATTATAATTTCGATGTATATCTTTGGACAGATTCGCAGTGAACTCTGAGATCCGAAAATTGGTATTCAAGGTAATGGTAAAACCCAAATATATTCTTGAGATTATCGACAGGTGCAGCTCCTACACCAGTGAAATACCATTAGTTGTCCGGATTTTTCGATTCTACAACAGGCTACGCAACTACGCAAGCATCTAACGAATACCTTGATTGAATCCCTCTCGCCTGAGGAGTTACATCACGCGTTGCTGTGCATCATTTGGAATGTACAACAAAAACACTTCGCTGGAGACATTCTTTTACTTCAGAAAGAGTCAACGATTAATGGAACTCTGCGTTACCTTAACCTCTTCTTGGATTCCACGGAAGGATTCGAATTGTTGGAGGTCGGTGGACGACTCGAGCTAACAGATCTACCACAAAGTCGAAAACACCCCATTTTACTTCCCAGCAAGTGCAGCTTCGTTGAGAGTTACGTTCGGAACTTACACGACAATAATTATCACGCAGATAGCTACCGACATGAACCATACTGAAAAATAGGCTTAAATCACGACCATCAAGCAAAGGTTTTGGAACCGTTGGTCACACAAATACCTCAACGAACTTCAAATGCGTACAAAATGGGTTGCTGATCGACCAAATGTTGCCATAGACACAATGGTAATCATCCATGAGAACAACACACCACGGAAACGGTGGCAAATGGGTCACATTATCAACTCCATCCCAGGAAAGGATGCACGCGTTCGAGTGATTGATATACGCACTTCAAGAGGCGTAATTCGGTGCCCCATACACAAAATTGCCATTCTACCTGCTTGAACGTTCCTTCAACGGGGCCGGGATGTTGGGTCACAGAATGAGAATCACTGCATCACCGGTTAGATCACATAATTTGATGTACATACTTTTACTTATTTTCTTATTTACCTTAAATGTCTATATCAAGATCATGCAATATGCAATCATGTTCGTACATTTGAATCCATTTTAACGGTATGTTGTATTTATTTGTACTCTCATTAATTACTTATGACATATATGCATATATACATATATTTATACATATTTAACCATACCTGTTCTCTTTATCAAAACTCTCTAAATTAAAAATGTGTATACCTAACTTCCAATAATGTAACATACATATTTACAACAACGAACTAAGTATATTCCGAAGTAAGAGTAATTATGTATTAGTCTATATACTTAAACCATGAAATGAAAAATAAATTGAATTTTGTAAAACTATCAGTAAACTAAAAAACTGTAAACTAATCAGTCTAATCGTTGACCACATCATTTCGCTTGTTTAAGGGCACAGCCCAACTTAATAATTTGGAATTTATCGCAGTTGAGGAAAACGCTCCTAACCCAACACATTGTGTAGAAACTAATCACATAATTAAACTAGTAGCACAAGGATGTACCATATATGAAAAAGAATACAACGTAATGATAACCCTAATTGTGCTTTAAGCAGATATCAATAATATGATGAAAGAGTATTAGGTAAAGAAATTTGAAAAGCTTTCCCTTGGCTTTAGCTTCGGTGTTTATTTTCTGTTTTTTTTTTATATTATTTCTGCTTCATCCGTGAAATTTTACATAGCTTCTGTCTCAGAAGCTATATAAAGTATTGGTACCTGGTATTGTTATAACTTGATTCAAATATGTGCTTGTGTGTCGTATATTTCCTTGGTGTCAAAAAAAAACTCTCGTAAACGAAAACAACGATTGAAACGGTGAAACTAGCCTTAGTTTATCAAAACATCTTTAGTGTTAATCATGATTAGAAAAGTCGGTCAAAACAGCATAAGACACAACTGCAACAGCAACTGCCTCTTAGTACAATTGGAAGAGTTTATTGGTAGTCGCCAGCTAAAGAATTAGGAATTCAACCGAAGTTTTTTTTTCTTCATCTTAAGTCTTGAAGTGTTCAAACTTTTAATGTGCCATATTCATCCCACATAATCGGTTTGATGCGACAAATGTACGTAACTCTTTAGAATTCTATTATTGCATTCTCAAAACAACCCAAAATAAGTAATAAGTAATACTATTTCGAATTTATTAAGTACTGTATTGTTAGTACTTAGACATACGGTTTTAATTTTGATCACACCCTCATTTGCATCCACGTTGATGGATGATTTAAATGATATTTTTGAAAGAAAATGCGAATGTTGATCAATCGATCTTTTGTCGATTTCAACACTATAACTTCTTATTGTAATTTAATTCTTTATTTTCCCATTATTTTTGAATTTTCGGCGGCTTATATTGTGAACAGATTTCTTAAAAGCCGAAATACAACCATTATATGTAGTTACATACTTATAAATAATGTCTCAGTTTTAGAAAATGTTTACATGTGAATACGTTTGGCTATTGTGTTGTGAAAAAGAGACTGGGGCAAAGTTTGGAGCCTAAAAAACGTGTTTTAGATTGTCTCATTACCAAGATAGCATTCTTGCGAGCAATTTTATAAGCATCCAAGTTAAAATAGATCCGATTTCTTTTCCATTTAGAATATAGTTTATTTTTAACTTTGATACAGGATAATACATGATTATTAATACATTATAATACATGATTATTAAACGAAGTTTTAAGAGGAACTAACTTTCAAAAAAGTGTAAATAAGGTCCGAAAAGAAACAAAGCTTCTTATCAACTGTATCAAGCACCCAACAATCATTCCAACTCGTTGCAATAAGCTGATCAAATAGAGAAGCATAATCTTACGATACGAAATATATGCAGCGCTAGGAGCTCGATTAAAAGTACAATCACCACAGCAAAAAATTAAGCCATAATCAGAAACGAACGATATTTGATCATAAAGTAATGATATAAAAGGATCAGCAGTTAGGAACACGTCAAGTAAACAAGGTTCAGCTGTATTAGAGTAACGGGAGGGGGAGATAGAGTTGACGACATTGAGGGCATTAGTAGAGATATAGTTTAAGAAGCCACGGACAGTACTATCATTCATCAATAAGTAAACGTTAAAATCTCCGCATATAACAAGAAAAAATGGATCAAGACTAAAGCCGCAATGTGACATCAAGATCACATTTACAATAGACCGCAATACCACCACCTCTCTTCGAGCGCCTATCTGACCTAAAAGGCTTGTATCCGTTGATGGAATAAAGCTGGTCAGAAATATCAGATTTGAACCAAGTCTCAGATACACACAATATCGACACGGCAGTTCTGAAAGATACTGGACTGGGACCATTTAAGCTTCGAGCGATGAAATATACAAAATTTAGACTGCTTATATAGTATGTGAACCAGAGTTCTTGTGTTCTCGTCAACAGCACCAGACATTCCAGAGCGATCGTTACGAATTGCAAGATCGGCAAGCGTATTCAAAAGAAGAAAAGCAACAAATATAATAAAGTGATAGTTATAAAGAATTAACTTGAAATAGAAAATATGTTATATAACTTAAAATAAAAATTAAAATTAAAGCTTCAAACGTTATGTATAAAAACAATAATCAAACTGATTTAAACAATGATTCAAATAAAGATAACAGAAGCACAACAACCAATAAGTCTATGTCTTATTACCAGCAATACTATATGTGCTAGTTGTAGCATTTATAATATGTGAACACACATCATGTTTTACCGATTCTAATCAATTGTCTTTTCTAAGTGTGCTGGCATAATTTCATAAATCACGGTTTCTCTTTGTCAGGCTTTCACGCAGGTAAATGAATTGGTTCCCACCACAAGATATGTCATTAAGTGAAATCGGTCTGTTGTTATTGTAGTTCGTCGAAAGGCAGTAACAGTTTTAAATACACGACCACGATCATATAACGAAAATTGCTTCATAACAACAAAAGTGTTAATGCTCTTTAAATTTTCAGATTAAGTTCTTAAGTCATCACGCATGATAGGCATTTCTAAGTTCTGCAGATTCTCTCAACTGTTGTTACTCTAGCCGTTAGATCACGTAATTCTCTCTTAATGTTATGCCATTCTGCTACGATCTCACCGAAACGATAGAGTATCCTCTTATCTGATTTATTCACAACAGTATCGATAACGCTCTTTTTAAATAATATCCGCTTCATGTCAATGCTGAGTTCCGAAGAAGTCGGTGTTTCTCTTGCATTGACGTAATCAGAATTAGCACACGAGGAGATGCGGCGAACGTATGTTGAAGGGTAGCGACAGCTCGGGAATTTTTTTTACATCAACAGGCATATTGGTAAGATTAGAAGCAAATATGTAAGCAGATAGGAATCACTTCAACTTAAAATCGAGAGCTAATTTATCAATTATTTGGCACAAAAGGTGATGAAATAAAATTTAAAAAAAGCGCGATATAATTGCTAGCTAAAGAACACGCCTACTCTTTACCGTAATACATAACCAATGTTAATCTAGTGCTATAATACAGTCATTTCTAGAAAACAAGCTCCGGGAATTATTATCCTTCCATTGCTGTTATGTGTGTTAAATTTAGACATTATTAATTAAAATCTAGATACCTCAAGATACCTAAATGATATTTTGTGCTGAAAGAAACCTCCACTGAGACGGAAGAGTATCTGCTATCCTAATGAAAGCTACGGCATCCTTTGCTGAGGGTAATTTGACGTCACACGAACTTGGGAGACCGTGCTGAATCAATCAATCAATCAATCTGGGAGTGCAATCAAATGTCTTTCAAGCAAAGGGGAAACTTGTCTCTTCAGATAGACCCATTGTCGAGATGATACATATGCTAAGACTTCAAGGTTTGTTTCCAGGAAAAAAAACATACAACGCCGACCTGGTCTCCAGAAGCAGAAGCTACTTTTGAAGTGTGCAAGAGCGAGTGATGCTGAGTTAGGACTGGAAGGTGAGGGGTCACATGGTGGCGGACAAACGAAACAGTGCCATTCTGCGCAAATAATATTTTCTTTCCGTATTTTTTTTTTATGTTGAGTAGTATTTACAACGGAAATCAAACAGTGTATACCAACAACAGAAAGGGTTGGACGTATGTATGCAGAAGCAAAAAGTAACAATGGCTTCGTCTATGTTCAAATTACAGAAAAAAGTACTAGAAACCAAGAAAATCAACAACGGCATAAAATAAAACGGCAAGTTGTCACAACTTTGTAACAGACAATCTATTTGCTTTTACTCTATCATACGACATATATACCATGTGCTTATCATACTCTGAGTTCGAACTTAATACTCCACATAGGAGGTTTCCAAAAAAAAAAAAACGATTACTATGGTGTCCGTTACATTTGCAGATACCTCACTCTGCTCTTCAAAGTCACATTATAATAATACGATGACACAATTGTAATTAGTGTTTGAGCTGAAGAATAAAACGTTTCTACGTATTGTATTGTCTGTCTGTCTGTAGCGCTATATTATTTCACCCCTTTTCTATATTCTCTTTCTTACCATTATTTTATTGAAGTGCACTCATTGATGCTATTATTTATTATTGCTATTTCAAAAGTAATAATACGTATCGTCACCGTGTATATGTATACAGAGGGGGAACTAGGATTAGATGAGGGTAGATCATTGTAGTTTTAATGATTTTTTTTTTTTTTATATGTGGCCACATAAAGCCCCAAAGGGCTCATTGGCCGAGCTTCTCTTCCATTACTGTTGTGCGTCTTAAATTTTTGGACAATATTAGAAGGGACCTACTTATTTTAGCCGGTTCCGAACGGCAGAACACTTGTGACATCACTTTTTCTGAGCTTTGTCACAGAGTTCTTTAAGAAGCTTTTTTCATGGCAAGTTGTTACTGTCGGAAGAATTGCCAATTGCTTGCCGACAGGTGGGTACCGTTCGAAAGAAAAATCTTATCGATATTAAATTTGTTATGCATCAGCCGGGGATTGAACCACCGACCTACAGATCAGAAGGCGAACACACTAACCACTGTGCTACGGCACCCACTAACCACCCACCCACAATGATATCATTACAAATTTTACGATAAACATGCAAAGGATTAGAATACTATCAGTATATGGCGTAATTGCTGAAATGTTTAATATTTAGGTCGCACATACCTGTGTGCATTGATACATATCTCGACGTTTAACTAAAAATTCAATGCCGACCACAACGTTGCATATTGCATAGTTTTCCTTAAACTTTTAAAACAACGCCAACGATGTTTAAGCACGATGTTATGTTTTCTCTCCTCAGTAGCTGTTTAACTTGTGAAGAAGTAAAACTGTTGCATGTTTAAAAACAAAAATGAACACAAAAGTAAACGACAATATCTTGCAAGCTTGTTCACCATTTCAGTGTTCACAGTTTTATAAACACTGTACGCACTTCGTTTGGTTGTATACATATTGTATAAATATATATGTATATGTATATATATGTCTACACACAAACACACACACATAAATATATATATATATGTATATATATATATATATACATATATATACATATATATATATATACATATATATATATATACATATATATATATATACATATATATATATATATACATATATATATATATATACATTTATATATATATATATATATATATATATATACATATATATATATATTTATATATATATACATATATATATATATATATATATATATATATATATATATACATACAGTGGCTCCCAGCTTATTTCGTACAGTGACAGTTTAAAAATTGCTGCAGTCGTAATTCCTAATATAGCAAAAATTTGAACACAATATAAATGCCATTTTTGAAAGGAAGGTTTGTTTTTTATTTTCCAAAATTTACTTTTTCAAAATTTTAGTTTTTGACACTATAAAAAAATAAAATAAGAAAAAAATAGGAAAATTCATGTCACAGCTTATTTCGTACAGTCTCTTTAAGTTCAAACTAAAAACAAAGTAAGTTGATTTTAATATTTAGTATGACATCCCTTAGCGTTAATGACAGCCTGGAGTCTACTTGGCATTGAATCCACCAATTTTTGAGAGATGTCTGGTGTGATTTTTTTCCATTCCTCCATCAGTACCTTCTTTAGGTCTTGCTTATTAGAAATCTCGTGTGTTCTTATTTTATTGTCCAAAATAGACTAAAGATTTTCAATCACATTCATGTCAGGTGACTGTGGTGGTGGAGACATCAAGTGTGAGCAGTTCAAATAAGCCAAGATTGCACAATCCCAGATTTATGTTTTGGGTCATTATCTTGGTAATACCGAAATTCTTCCCGCAAACCCAGTTTGTCTGCACTTTGAAGTAAATTGTTTTTCAGAATCTCGAGGTACTTTATTTTGTCCATTGTTCCCTCAATAAAAACCAATTCACCTACTCCGGCTGCTGACATACAGGCCCAAACCATCACGCTACCGCCACCATGCTTCACTGTGGGCTTAAGGTTCTCCTTGTTTAGCTCGGTATTAGCTTTACGCCAAACATATGACATTCCGTCCGAACCAAAAATATTAAACTTAGACTCATCCGCGAAAATAACGGTATTCCAGAACGCAGGAGTATTAATAATATGCTCTTTGGCGAAGTCAAGTCGGCGTTGTATATTCATTTTCGAAATGAATGGTTTCTTTCGGGCTACTCGACCGTTCAAGTCATGATTGCGCAGCACACGTCGGACAGTTTCAGCACTGGATGATTTTCCTATTTCACGCTGAACCTCTGCAGCCAACTTCGGAGCGGATAACTTTGGATTTTTCTTAATTTTTCGTACAATATAACGCTCGTCTGATGCGTTGAAAATCTTATTAGGTGCTTCTCTGCCCTTGTTCTCCAACCGATTTTCGCGAACGAAGCGTTGAATGATGTATTGGACAGTTGAGGCACTTAAATTTGTCATTTCAGCAATTTTTCGCACACTCTGACCTTTCCTAAAATGGTTAATTACCAGTTTACGCTGTTCCATCGTTGTACGATGACCCATAAAGCTAAATGTTTAATTTACAGCACTTTAACTATTTAAAATAATAATAATAAAAATTGTTATAATAGTTAAAAAGGTCCAAAAACTCATACAATTCAAAAAAACTTTGTAACTGCGCGGCAGAATGAAACTTACTTACATTGAAGTTTGTGTACGAAATAAGATGTGAGCTGAAAATCAGCTGATCAATAGTTTTTCTCTCTTGCATAACAAAAAGAAAAATTTTTGGGGTTCCCCGTTTTCTTATTAGGTTTATTAAACACATACACAGACATCTACATTCAAAACTTATCGATAAGTTTTTTAGTTTCGATGTTACAGCCATGTACATAAAAATATATACACTGTACGAAATAAGCTGTGAGCCACTGTATATATATACAGTGAGCGACAAAAGTCTACGTACGGCGACCATTTCTGCTATCTGACATGTCCAAAAGCATAATGAAAAGAAGTAATGATGCAATTTTGTTTTAAATATGTTTTTATTATTACATAGCAAAAATTATCTTATTTCATTAAAAACTTAACAAGTTATTAACATAAAACGAAAAAAATTCAATGACAAAAGTCTACGTACGATTTGAAAATCAAAAGGAAATACTTTGATAAGGCACTAAAAGTTAAAATAAGTCGTCGTTTAATATTTGGTTGAGCATCTATAACTGCTTGCAAACGTCAGGGCATTTCAATTTCAAGGGCCGTTATTTGTTGCCATTCCTGTTGCAGCTTCTCTTTTAGTACTAGGGCACTAGTAATGTGATGTTTCCGTATCTTCCGCTCCAAAAGCTCCCAAACGTGTTCAATAATATTTAAGTCTGGGCTTTGAGGAGGTGAATACAGTTGTCGTGGAGCGTAGTAAAGCATCCAGTCCCTCACGATGTGGGCGGTATGTTTTAGATCGCTATCCTGTTGGAAGATCCAACTCTCACCAAGGCATAGTTTATCAACCGATGCTTTTAAGTTTTGTTTCAAAATAGATTTATATTGAAAGCGATCCATGTTACCCTCCACAAATACCAAATTTCCAACTCCAGATGCAGCGCCAGCGCCCCAAACCATTACACTCCCACCGCCATGCTTCACCGTAGGAACTAAGTGTTTCGGGTTCATTGCGGTATTTGGTTTTCTCCAAATTTTGGCTCTACCGTCACTTCTAAATAAATTGTATTTTGACTGATCTGTAAATAATACTCGTTTCCAGAAATCAATTCCCTTGTCTAAATGCTTTTGCGCGAATTCCAAACGAAGTTTGCTATATTTTTCACTTATATACGGTTTCCTACGCGGAGTTCTGCTGTGAAACCCATTATTATTCAAGGCTCTTTGAACTGTTCGTGGATGCACATTTGTATTTGACCTAGTTGCTAGCTCTGCGGCCAACTTAGTGCCTGCCACTTTCGGATTTTGATCCACTTCTTTCAAAATGAACGATACATCTCTGCGACTCAGCTTCTTTGGCGACCACTACGCGGTTTATTTTCAAGACTATTCGTTTTTTTGTAGTTATTGAATATTGTTTGAACTGTTGATTTTGTTAAATTTAATAAGCTTGATATTTCACCTTACGATTTGTTTTCATTTCTATACTTTACTACTAAGTTTCGCAAATCATAATTGATATTTCTTTACGGGAAGCCATTGTCACAACCACGAACTTCTGGAAACATCCAAAATACAACTAAATGCAATCCAAGTATGTCTATTACCAAGCAAAACAGCAAAATGTAACTAGCGGTACTTTCCCGTTATTGCGCCGCAAGACAACAAAAAAGAAGCGTGGAATGCGCGCCGTATGTAGACTTTTGTCATTGAATTTTTTTCGTTTTATGTTAATAACTTGTTAAGTTTTTAATGAAATAAGATAATTTTTGCTATGTAATGATAAAAACATATTTAAAACAAAATTGCATCATTACTTCTTTTCATTATGCTTTTGGACATGTCAGATAGCCGAAATGGTCGCCGTATGTAGACTTTTGTCGCTCACTGTATATATATATATATATATATATATATATATATATACAAATATATATATATATATATATAAATATATATATACAAATATATATATATATATATATATATATATATATATATATACAAATATATATATATATATATATATATATATACAAATATATATATAAAATTAAATATGTGACCTAAAGCTCCGAAGGGCTCATTGGCCGAGCTTCTCATCCATTACTGTTGTGCGTGTTAAATTTGGGTAGTATTAGAAGGGACCTACTTATTTTAGCCGGTTCCGAACGGCAGAACCTTTGTGACATCACTTTTTCTGAGCTTTGTTACAGGGTTCTCTTAGAAGCTTTTTCAGGGCAAGTTGTTACTGTCGGAAGAATTGCCAATTACTTGCCGACAGTTGGGTACCGTTTGAAAGAAAAATCGTTTCGATATAAAATTTGAAATGCGGTTTGCCCTCTCTGATGAACCCACATTTTTTCGCACTACTGATTAAATGACTTCATAATGAACATTTTTCCAAATTTAACAGTAGGAATTATGTGTCGATTTTCTAAAGCTGTTAATGCCTTGCGCCACACTCTGGTCGGTCCATCGTTGTAATACAACATCATTTTTGTTTCGTCACAGAATATTACGTCGTCCCAATATTCATCAGGTTGAGAAATGAGCCTTCAGGCGAAGGAGAAACGTCTTTCAATATTTTGTGCTGATAGCAGCGGCTTCTTACGAGCAACTCTTGATGAGTATTAGTTTCTCAGTATCGCCTGTCGTACAGTTTCATGGGAAAGCACTATACCACACTCTTCCTTGAGTTTCTCCGCAAGCGTTCTGGTCGAAATTTGTGGATTCTTGTGCAGTTCCCACATCATTAAGCGCTCTGCCCGATCAGTAATTTTAAGCTTTGGGCCACCTCCACACATTGGCTCCAATCTACCCTCATTTTCAGAAAGATTTAAAACATTATAAATTGTCTTACGTCTTACAGAGAACATTTCTGATAACTTCTCCACATTTTCCCCCTATTGGCGATTGTAGTATATAAGCTGAACCACTTCAGCCGATAACCTTTTGCCTGGAATTTTAAAAACACAATATTTAAACAGATGATGTGGAAATGTGGAAAATGTGGAAAAATTAATCACAAACTAGCAAACAAAATCATAGGAACGGGTCACTGCAACGCGTTTACGCAAATAGATAACTGTAAATGTACCGTTAATCGTTGAAGTGTTGCATAAAGGAATTAAAAAATAGTTGTGAAAGGACTTTCTTGACACTTGTAAAATTGAGCAAAATTTATTTTTGTTATATTATTCTTTTCTTTTGCGTAGAACTTGCAATTTTTTTTCATGAATCTTTTATAAATACTATAAATATCTGTAACTAATAAAAAAGAATGTGTATATGGAAATAAAAGTTCATGTTTTTGGCTAAGGAAGTTGAAAATTTGAATTTTGTTTCAATGTGTAAACTCATTCTTGACATACTGTATATACACACACACACACACATACACACACACACATACACACACACACACACGCAATGTGAGTGATATGGTGTTGTGTGTTGACGTGGTCAGTGAGCGCTCTGCTGTTTTTTGTATGAAATATTGGGAAGTGGAAGATATTGGGAGTCGCATGCATTGGATCGGATGGCCTGTAGGACTGAGAGGTCGTGCGAGTGGAGGAATCCTGCTAATATAATAATGAATCCTGAATTTAAAGATAAGTGTATCAAATACAATATTGATTTGTGAAGAAAAAGTGGTTAATAGGAAAATAGCTGAATGTGCTGTTCTTTTCCTTTTTACATTGTTGGTACAATATTTTGTTGTTATCAATTTGTTAGTTGGTATATTGCCAACTACTGTGACGTAAATATAAATTAATTAAAATAATTAGTGTAGACACACACCTATTAAGAAATTGGAGACTTACATAGTTGAGTTTACTTGGTGGTATTGCCAGCCAGTACTTGGGAAAATCCCCACAACTGGTCTTACACTTTGTAGGGATTTTATATATGAATTAGGAATATTTAAACATTAATCGATTTAATTTAAATTAAAACTGAAATACAACATGTTATTTTTATCTCTTGACAAGTTCAATTGATCTTACACATGTAAGATGGTATATGTGTATGAGTAGTATATATGTATGTGTGGAGTACATAACGATGATATGTATTTGAATGCGTAGAATGCGTGCATATGCAGAAATGCACAAAGATGTGTGTGTGTGTATGTAAGTGTAAATGTGTGTGAGAAGTTATATTTTGTGGACACGATCGTGGGCGTATGTGCATATGAGTATTTACATTTTTCGAGCGTGAGCATAGAAATGCATGAATATGAAGGAGTATATCTTCAGTGGTGTGTGCAAGGGTGTACCATGTAAGATGTTGTAGAAAGGTATATGGTGGTATGCATGGGGTAAAGGTATGTGTGTAGTCATAGATGTGTATATGGGCATGCCTATGAATATGAGTATGTATGGTTACAAATGCATGTATGTGTGTATGTGGGCATGTGGGTGTTTGCATTTATGTGTGAATGCCTGTATGTATATGCCGAGTTATATGAGAGACCTCATGGGTGTAGATGGGCGTGGGCACAATTATGAGTCCCCACGAGTGTATATATAGACATGGGTGCGGTTGGCTATGTGTGTGTAAGTGCTTGTGTGTGTCCATGTATACGTGTGTATATTTACATTTATGTGGATTAGCGCATGGATTCATATATAGTAAATATATCTCTTGTTGTGCCAGCGTGAGTATATGCGTTGGCACATGTAACGTGTAATTATTTTCGGCCATTGGCATTAAGACCGAGACCAGTAAGGTCTTAATTAAGGTATACTGGAAGCAATGAATATAATATGGTAGTTTTGAGCTGGTAATTGTGGTATTCTGTTACCTCAGTATGCAGGGGTGGTACCCTGCAGAAATGGCTTTCGGGCTAATGCCACAATTGCCTCCGCCCCGCTAAAACCATGGCAGGCCTCGAAGAACGCTCAATGTTCGTCACCATTAAATTGGTCGTGTAGGCTCAGATGTAATATTCCTGACTAGCACTGATCTAGCTCTGTATGCAAGTTCTCATGAAGGCTTGTGTCAGCTCTCGCATGGACCTCACTGCTTGCAAAGGGACCCATGGGATCTTAAGGTGACTACACTACGAGCAGAGATAACGACTTCGAGTTGGGGCCCTTTAAGTATGGAAAAAATAAACAAAACAACAACAATAATAGTGAAAATACAAAAGAGGAGGTTTTCACACGAAGACCTAAAGTAATGTACTCGCCAGTAAAACGGCCGAGTAAAGAACAAACAAGTCGGCTTGAGGCTGAAAAGTCGCCGGCTGTTCGGGTAAATAACCCGGATGAGTGCAACACTCCATCTGTGTCAGAGTTGCCGGTAGAGGTCTACTCACCGATAGCAACTACAGGTAGAGGAGATAATGCGATAAAACAAAAAGTAATAAATGAGGAGAACGAACAGCAGGAAGGTGAGGAAGACCTAACTTCTGCTGATACTCGGAAAAATGATGCATTTGATATCCTGGGCCACAAAATTGCTGAGCTTCAGAGTATGATTGGATCGCAAAGGCACATTAACCAGACGGTGCGAGATTTGGTATCTAATATTGCAGCCCTTCACGAAGAGGCATCTAAAAGATACTCACATAAGCCCCAAGGCCCAACCATTATGGAGGCAAAGGGTTCACAGACATCGCCTACAAGACAGCATGACAAAGTCATTATTCAGAAGCAGGAGATGCGAAAAGGAGAAGTGAGGGCGAAAGAACTTGAAATGGAGACGACACAGAAACCAAAACAACAGAGTAAGGAGGACTGGCAGCCCGTTATAAAGAAGGGAACAAACAAGCCACCACCAAAGAAAGGACTTCCTTTAGAAAATAAAGGGAAAGTAGTTCCAAAGCGTATCCGTGCTCGACCCGAAGCTATAGTCATAACTAAAACCGGGGACTTATCATACGCTGATATATTAAAAAAACTGAAGGCCAATCCAGATTTTAAGCAGCTCGGCGAAGAGGTTAATAAAATCAAAAAGACCTCTAAAGGTGAAATATTGTTGGAGCTAAAAGGCAAGCCAGGCGAGAAAACAGAAAAATATAAGGAAGCGATGGAACAAGCTCTCCAAAAGACAGCTAGCATCAAAACACTGCGACCACATATCCTTATTGAATGTCGGGATTTAGATGAAATTACTGTGGCGGAAGACATATGCGCCGCAGTGGTGGAGAAATACCCAGAAATAGGACACTTGGACGCAAGTGCCGTAAAGTCCATGCGAACGACGTGGAATGGTTCGCAAACAGCGCTGATTAGACTCCCTGCAGAAATAGCAAAATCAATATTAAATGGTGAGCGAATCCGTGTGGGTTGGGTGAATTGCAGGCTACGTGAGTATATAACTCCAACGCGCTGCTTTAAGTGCCTTGGTTTTGGACATATATCAAGGCACTGTAAAAGTACTATAGACCGCACAGATGCTTGCATGCGCTGTGGAAACAAAGGCCATCGAGCAAACCTGTGTAAAGCACAGCCCAAATGTGTTATCTGTGAACCAGGAATTAAAGGTGGAAACGAACACCCTACAGGATGCTATAAATGCCCAGCTTATAAAGCAGCTCTACAAGAAATAAGAAAACGGAATGATTAGGTGCATTCAGATAAATCTAAACCACTGTGAAGCAGCACAAGATATCCTCCTGAAAACAATAGCTGAACAACAAATTGACGTTGCACTAATAAGCGAGCAATACAAAAATCTAGTAAATAATGGAAAGTGGTTAAGCGACATGAGCAGTAAAGCAGCGATATGGACCTGCGGCAATCTGCCTTTTGAACGCAAAAGTAGCAACCAACATGTAGGCTTTGTCTACGCACAAATTAAAGGAGTACATTTCTACAGTTGCTATGCACCGCCAAGTGCAACAATACAAGAATTCGAAGATATGGTAGACCGATTGGTGAATGAAGCGAGAGGGAAATCACCCATAATAATCGGGGGTGACTTTAATGCCTGGGCTACGGAGTGGGGTAGTGTACGCACGAACCGTAGAGGGACTCTAGTCTTAGAAGCGTTTGCCTGTTTAGACATGGTGGTGCTGAATCATGGTAATGCATTCACCTTCGATAATGGAAGAGGAGGATCAGTTGTGGATATTACATTCGCAAGCCGTACGTTAGCAAGAGTTATAGAATGGAAAGTGTCGGATGTATATACACATAGCGACCATATGGCTATTGTGTTCAATACGAAACCTACTACAAGGTTTCAATTACGCAGAACACAAACAAAGGCACAAACAAACGGCTGGAAAGTTAAAAAACTTGATATGGACGTTTTGGAATACGTCCTTAATGATCTGTATACAATCGAAGGCAATGCTGAAAAACAAGCAGAGCATGTAATGCGATTACTTGAGAAAGTATGTGACGCAGCAATGCCTCGAAAGGGGAAAAGTAACGGGAGGGCCCCAGTATACTGGTGGAACCAAGATATAGCTAGCTTACGCTCACAATGTCATAGACACCGCAGAATGCAACAGAGGGGCAGAGGTACAGAACAATATGGGAATTTACAATCGCAGTACAAGGCGACAAGGAAACTGCTACGGAAAGCGATATCCAAGAGCAAAAAGCAGGCATTTCTTAACTTAATTGATGAAGTGCAAAACAATCCCTGGGGGAGCGCGTACAGGATTGTGATGAATAAAGTTAATAGCAATAATGCTAATTCCCCCATCTGCCCGGCCATTATGTCAAATATCGTAAATGGCTTATTCCCACAACAGAGCTCGGAAATGGTTGAATCGGAAATCCAAGTTGATATAGACACAATTCCATCTATAACCCCAGACGAAGTTGCCACAGCTGCACATAAAATCAAAAATGAGAAAACCCCAGGACTTGATGGTATACCTAACGTCGTACTCAAAACAGCAATTAAAATGAAGCCAGAAGTTTTTGCGCAACTATACACGGCCTGCTTTAGAGAAGGATCATTTCCACGTCGGTGGAAACGCCAAAGACTTGTCCTAATCCCCAAAGGCGATAAACCACCGGATGAACCGTCTTCATATCGTCCACTATGTATGCTGGATACTGCGGGTAAGGTACTAGAGCGGATTATATGCTCTAGACTGGAAAAATACACTGAAGGTGAAACAGGCCTTTCTGAATGGCAATATGGATTCAGGAAAAAGCGCAGTACTGTCGATGCGATTGAAAAAGTGTGTGAAATTGCAAAAAAAGCAATGGAAGGGAAAAGATGGAGAGGGGGCAGTAAAGAATATTGTGCTGTTGTAACCCTAGATATCAAAAATGCTTTTAATTCAGCAAATTGGTCGTATACACTAAATGCTCTTCGAGGTATCCATGCACCGGCGTACTTGATTCGAATAATTACAAATTATTTTAAAAGTAGAACTTTGTACTATGACACAGAAGAAGGACCAAAGCAGTACAAGGTGACGGGTGGAGTACCGCAAGGCTCGGTACTGGGACCACTTCTCTGGAACATTATGTACGACGGTATACTTAAAATACAGAAGCCGAAAGGAGTAAATATCATTGGGTATGCAGACGATATCGCTATCACGGTAGTTGCAAAAACCCTGCCGGAAGTAAAACGAAACGCTGAAGAAACAATTAAAAGTGTTAAACAGTGGCTTGAGTTAGCGGGACTAGATCTCGCGGATCATAAAACCGAAGCAGTATTAATGAGTAGCCGGAAGAAGGTAGAGCATATTGATGTGCGTGTTGGTAGCCACATCATATCATCCATGCCATACATTAAGTACTTGGGAGTCCTATTGGACCATAGGTTAAATTTTAAAGAACACCTCAAATATGCGGGTGTTAAAGCAGCAAAAGCAAGTGCGGCACTGTCGAGGCTCATGCCGAATATTGGTGGACCACGTCAACCGATTAGACATCTACTCACAGGTGTCAACACATCGATAGTAATGTACGCTGCACCCGTATGGGCTACAGCGACTAGTTGTAGCTCTTACATGAGAGGGATAACAGCTGCATACAGATTATCGTCCCTAAGAGTCTGTAGCGCATTTCGCACAGTCTCTAATGATGCAGCGAATGTAATCGCGTGCCGGTGTCCTATTGATATCTTAGCGGCCCAAGCGAGGTCAATTCGTGATAATAAAAAACTACCGCAGGCTGAGCGGATAGAAGTAGAAAATATAATTAGCCATAGTGAGCGAGTATGGCAATATAGATGGGACGCATCGACTAAAGGGCGGTGGACACATACACTAATACCCAATATAAAAACTTGGATAGACAGGAAACATGGAGAGATACACTACCACCTGACCCAGTTCCTCAGTGGCCATGGATGCTTTAGAGAGTATTTGTATAGATGCAAACACGTTGATGACCCGTGGTGCCTATATTGCAAGCACGAAATTGAGAACGCACAACATGTGCTATTGAGGTGCGTCAGGTTTGAAGGCGAGCGCTCCCAGCTGGAACGGTTAATGCTACGGCCGCTAACACCGGAGGGACTTATCCGATGCATGCTCTCCTCGACAGAAGCATGGAACGCGTCAGCAGACATCATTACAAGAATGATGCAAAGATTGCGACGTGACGAACAGGCGGCACGTACAAGAAATAGCGGAGAGTGAAAACACTCAAATCCTGCCTTGCGAAGGAATGCCTTGATTGGTGGTACCGCAAGGATGAACAGGACAGTGATATCGGGGGAGGTGGTTTTAGTACGTAGGTACATATCGGGGCATAGCCCCAATGTGTGAATCGTGCATGCTGAATAGTACGGGCTACTCAGTATCTATGAAGATTTCCACCTTCCAGCGTATCGAAGCAAAAAAAAAAAAAAAAAAAAAAAAAAACACACACACACACACACATACACACACACACACACACACACACACACAAACAAACAACAAAAACAATAGCAGCAATATAGATGGCATCACCATGAGCAGTGGTACTCAAAGTCCTTGCGATGGTGGTAGCAAGATACCTGGAGCTGAGCCGCGCAAGAAGACACCGATACCGAGTGAAGATGGCAAAACTGTCGAAGCTGACCCTTTTAAGCGTGCACCAAGACTGGTGCGGTCGCCGAAAACTGCGGAAAAGCCAGTAAGAGCAAAGTCTTCGCCACCTGCGATGCAAGATAGCACGCCTATGGCTACAACGACGCAATCGAGTGCCGATATCATGTCAGAATTAGGTGAGGCAATCAGGAAGTTGACTGAAGCCATGCGACTACCGCAACGATCAATCAACAACCAAATCAGGGATCTGCTCAGTTCAGTAACGCGACTTCACGAACGTGCCCGATAAGAGTATAATAAAAGCAAAGAAAATAGACGAAATGTTCCCCTCAGGCTAACATCTATAGGATCAACGCCGAAGAGGCCCCGCGAGGACGAGCAGCTGACACGGAAAACACCACCCAAGAGGAACAGAGCCACTCACGAGGAAGTGCAAAAGCCGACGGATAACACGAGCAAAAGCGATGGAGGCAATAATAGTCCTGCCAAAGAGAAAAAGAAAACAGAGAGCTGGGCGCAGGTCAAACGCAAAACGCAGAACCCTAAGAAGAAGGCGACCTATACACCGCCTCCGAGACCAGACGCGATAATCATTGCACGTGCTGGAAATATGTCATACAGTGACATACTTAAAGCTGTGAAAAAGAATGATGCTCTACATGAACTCGGTGAGAACGTTGCACGGATCAGAAAGACGGCGAAAGGCGAAATTTTGCTTGAACTGAAGGAGGCCCAGATGACAAACATGGGAGTTTATGAAAAGGAAATAAATAAGGTGCTCGGTGATCAAGCGCAGACTCGGGCGCTAACCCATGAGGTATCGTTGGAGATCCGAGATCTAGATGAAATCACCACCAAGGAGGATATTGTCGAGGCGATACGATCGCAAATAAAGGAGTTAAGTTTCTTCGACGAAAGAGCGATCAAAAACATCAGGGAGGCATATGCAGGTACGCAGACTGCGGTGGTAAGCCTTCCGGCGTTGAACGCAAGACAACTTCTTGATGCTCGTAAGATCAAAATTGGATGGGTGGTGTGCCGAATAAGGGAAAAACCGAACCTAAAGAAGTGTTTCAGGTGCCTAGAATATGGGCATGTGGCGAGGGCGTGCAGCAGCACAGAAGATAGGAGCCAAAGTTGCATCAAATGTGGGGAAAAGGGTCACTTCGCAAAGACATGCGATAAAAAGCCATTCTGTGGAGCATGCAAAATCAACGGGAAGGATGCGGGTCACCAAATCGGCAGTAGGAAGTGTCCCCTATATCAAGCAGCGTGCAAAAAGATATAATGAGAGTTGTACAGATCAACTTAAACCATTGTGAAGCTGCACAGGAGTTGCTCAGGCAGACAGTATACGAACAGAAGATAGAAGTGGCTATAGTTTGCGAGCAGTACAAAAACTTAAGCGCAGGAACCTGGATCTCTGATCAGGTAAACAAAGCTGCCATATGGGCCTGTGGAAACAACTCCATCCAAGACAAGCCGCTCCTTGGAAAATCCTACTACACGCGGGCGAAGATCTGTGGAATCAATTTTTACAGCTGCTATGTCCCGCCGAGTGTGACGCAAGTCGACTATGAAAGGATTCTAGACGAACTAGTGCGAGACGCCAGAACTACTACGCCAAACGTAATAGCAGGTGACTTCAATGCATGGGCCGAGGAATGGGGCAGCAGTTATACAAATAGGCGGGGTGATGCCCTGCTCAAGGCGTTCTCCTTGCTAGACGCTGTATTGCTCAATACTGGCGGTAGGAATACCTTCGAGAAGAATGGTCGCGGATCAATTATTGACATTACGTTCGCCAGCCGCGCGCTCGTTCGATCGACAAGCTGGCAGGTATGCGACTTTTACACACATAGCGACCACCTTGCTATTGTGATGGAAGTCGGCAATCATGAGCAGATTCAAGGGAGCCTACAAAAAACACAAACTAGAGGGTGGAAAGTGGAAACGCTCGATGAAGAAATCTTCAAACTCATTCTAGACGTGAACCCAGACTGTTCAAACGACGTGGACCGACAGGCTGACATGCTGTCAAAGTACGTAAGTAAAGCTTGCGACGCCGCCATGTGCAGAAAAAGACAGAATATGTATAGAAAGCCCACGTACTGGTGGAATCAGGAGATTAATACATTAAGAAGTGAATGTCATAGAGCAAGACGTCTCTCCCAAAGAAGCCAAGGTACGCCGGAGCATATAATACTACGTGAATGCTTCAAAAAGAAACGCAAGGAGTTTAAAAAGGCGATCAAAAGCAGCAAGTCCTCATGCTTCAAAGAACTCTGTGAAAGGGTGGACGAGAACCCGTGGGGCGACGCGTATAAGATAGTGATGTCCAAGGTCAGAGGTGGTAGAGGTAAAGCACCAACCTGCTCTGTCCTCCTAGCAAAGGTAGTAAAAACACTTTTTCCGGCGCAAGACTTGCAACCGTATATGGTGATACCCCCAATAGAAGAGGCAGTGAAAATCGACGAGTCGGAGATTATCTTAGCGGCGGAGAGATTCGGTAACGCAAAGGCGCCTGGACTTGATGGCATCCCGAATAAGGCGCTGAAGATCGCCATTAATCATAACACGAAGCCTTTTGCCGAGCTTTTTGCGAGATGTTTGAACGAAGGTGTTTTCCCGAAAGTATGGAAAAAACAGCGCCTGGTCCTCCTTCAGAAGCCGAATAAACCGGCGGGTGAGCCAAATGCGTATCGTCCACTTTGCATGATTGATACGATGGCCAAAATATTGGAGCGGTTGATATGCACGCGTCTGGAACAACATCTAGAAAGGGAACCACCTGGTCTGTCCGAGAACCAATTTGGTTTCAGGAGACATCGGTCGACCATAGACGCAATTAGAAAATTGACGGACATTGCTGGCAAGGCCATAGAAGGCACTAGATGGATGCATGGCGATAAAAAATATTGTGCAGTAGTCACACTAGACGTACAAAATGCCTTCAACTCGGCAAACTGGCATCTTATTATGAGGGCATTGGAGGCAAAGGGAACGCCAGCGTACCTAATGCGAATAATAAATAGTTATCTGTCTGACAGACTACTGTTGTATGACACGGACGAAGGGCCCAAAAGCTACGTGGTGACGGGTGGAGTGCCGCAGGGATCTGTACTTGGCCCGCTACTATGGAACGTGCTGTACGATGGGGTGTTAAACCTTCCATTGCCAAAAGAAGCCCAGATAATTGGCTACGTGGACGACATTGCCGTGACGATCGTTGCGAAGGAGCTCTCCCAAGTTCAGAGCATCTGCAGAGAGACAGCTTCGAAAATTAAGGATTGGCTCACGACGACAAAGCTCCAGCTTGCGGTACAGAAAACAGAGGCTGTACTTATCACGAGCAGGAAAAAACTCGAAAAAATCACCCTAAACATTGACGGCTACAACATTACAACGCAACCTTCGTTGAGGTATCTAGGTGTAATGATTGATACGAGGCTCAACTTCAAGGCGCATATCGAAAAAGCCTGCGGGAAGGCGGCAACAATGACAGCGGCTCTGACGAGAATCATGGCCAACATTGGTGGCCCCAGCCAGAGTAGGAGAGCGCTCCTGGCTAAAGTCAGTCAATCAATATTGATATACGCGGCGCCTATATGGGGGGCAGCTCTGCGGCAAAAGACATACTCGAAGAAGGCGAAGATAGTTTTCAGGTTAAGCGCTATTAGAGTTGCATGTGCATTTAGGACAGTGTCACAAGAAGGTGCCGGTATTATATCCGGCATTATGCCGCCGGACATAATGGCCTCGGAGTTGGGCAGAGTATATAACAGAACCAAAAGCCTGAATAGACGGTTAACGGCAACCGAACGGAAAGAGGAGAGACAGACGAGCCTAGATGAATGGCAAAGTCAATGGGACGCCGCAGGAAAAGGGAGGTGGACCCACAGGCTCATCAGAAACGTGCAAGCTTGGGTCGAAAGAGGACACGGAGAGACAGACTACTACCTTACGCAGTTTTTGACGGGCCATGGTTGTTTCAGAGAGTACCTCCACAGATTCGGTCATGATGACGCGATAGAATGTTCATTCTGCAACACTGTTGGCGAAAACGCTCAGCATATCTTTTTCTTCTGCCTAAGATTTGAGACGCAGAGAATGACCATAGAGAAGATAATAAATGAAAGGATAACACCTGATAACATTGTGAGCCATATGCTGCGATCGAGTTTAGTGTGGTTTAAGATGAAAGAATGGGCTGCAATAGCTCTCAAGGAGCTCAGGAAGAAGGAGTGGCAGCGGAGAAATATAACTGCAGCTGTGTGAACGCCATGTACGGGATGTTTGAAGAGGCATATTAGCTCAGCTTAGTCCTGCGAAGTAGTGCTTAACGGCGGTCCCGCAGGACACAAACAAGCTATAGAGGTCGGAGTTAAGGGTTTAGTACGTAGGCGTACTGGTTCGCAAGTCCAGCATAGTAAGATATTACTGACTGGGCGTGGTCCCGAATGAGGTGTACCTTTAGCGGACAGTATGAATCGTACATGCCGTCTATGGTGGACGGTATCTAAGAAAGATTCCCCCTTCGAATACAAAAAAAAAAAAAAAAACACACACACACACACACACACACACATGGGAGTTTATGAAAAGGATCAAGCGCAGATTCGGGCGCTAACCCATGAGGTATCGTTGGAGATCCGAGATCTAGATGAAATTACCACCAAGGAGGATATAGTCGAGGCGATACGATCGCAAATAAAGGAGTTAAGTTTCTTCGACGAAAGAGCGATCAAAAACATCAGGGAGGCATATGCAGGTACGCAGACTGCGGTGGTAAGCCTTCCGGCGTTGAACGCAAGACAACTTCTTGATGCTCGGAAGATCAAAATTGGAAGTGTTTCAGGTGCCTAGAATATGGGCATGTGGCGAGGGCGTGCAGCAGCACAGAAGATAGGAGCCAAAGTTGCATCAAATGTGGGGAAAAGGGTCACTTCGCAAAGACATGCGATAAAAAGCCATTCTGTGGAGCATGCAAAATCAACGGGAAGGATGCGGGTCACCAAATCGGCAGTAGGAAGTGTCCCCTATATCAAGCAGCGTGCAAAAGGATATAATGAGAGTTTTACAGATCAACTTAAACCATTGTGAAGCTTCATAGGAGTTGCTCAGGCAGACAGTATACGAGCAGAAGATAGAAGTGGCTATAGTTTGCGAGCAGTACAAAAACTTAAGCGCAGGAACCTGGATCTCTGATCAGGTAAACAAAGCTGCCATTTGGGCCTGTGGAAACAACTCCATCCAAGACAAGCCGCTCCTTGGGAAATCCTACTACACGCGGGCGAAGATCTGTGGAATCAATTTTTACAGCTGCTATGTCCCGCCGAGTGTGACGTAAGTCGACTATGAAAGGATTCTAGACGAACTAGTGCGAGACGCCAGAACTACTACGCGAAACGTAATAGCAGGTGACTTCAATGCATGGGCCGAGGAATGGGGCAGCAGTTATACAAATAGGCGGGGTGATACCCTGCTCAAGGCGTTCTCCTTGCTAGACGCTGTATTGCTCAATACTGGCGGTAGGAATACCTTCGAGAAGAATGGTCGCGGATCAATTATTGACATTACGTTCGGCAATCATAAGCAGATTCGAGGGGGCCTACAAAAAACACAAACTAGAGGGTGGAAAGTGGAAACGCTCGATGAAGAAATTTTCAAACTCATTCTAGAAGTGAACCCGGACAGTTCAAACGACGTGGACCGACAGGCTGACATGATGTCAAAGTACGTAAGTAAAGCTTGCGACGCCGCCATGTGCAGAAAAAGACAGAATATGTTTAGAAAGCCCACGTACTGGTGGAATCAGGAGATTAATACATTAAGAAGTGAATGTCATAGAGCAAGACTTCTCTCCCAAAGAAGCCAAGGTACGCCGGAGCATATAATACTACGTGAATGCTTCAAAAAGAAACGCAAAGAGTTTAAAAGGGCGATCAAAAGCAGCAAGTCCTCATGCTTCAAAGAACTCTGTGAAAGGGTGGACGAGAACCCGTGGGGCGACGCGTATAAGATAGTGATGTCCAAGGTCAGAGGTGGTAGAGGTAAAGCACCAACCTGCTCTATCCTCTTAGCAAAGGTAGTAAAAACGCTTTTTCCGGTGCAAGACTTGCAACCGTATATGGTGATACCCCCAATAGAAGAAGCAGTGACAATCGACGAGTCGGAGATTATCTTAGCGGCGGAGAGATTCGGTAACGCAAAGGCGCCTGGACTTGATGGCATCCCGAATAAGGCGCTAAAGATCGCCATTAATCATAACACGAAGCCTTTTGCCGAGCTTTTTACGAGATGTTTGAACGAGGGTGTTTTCCCGAAAGTATGGAAAAAACAGCGCCTGGTCCTCCTTCAGAAGCCGAATAAACCGGCGGGTGAGCCAAACGCGTATCGTCCACTTTGCATGATTGATACGATGGCCAAAATATTGGAGCGGTTGATATGCACGCGTCTGGAACAACATCTAGAAAGGAAACCACCTGGTCTGTCCGAAAACCAATTTGGTTTCAGGAGACATCGGTCGACCATAGACGCAAATAGAAAATTGACGGACATTGCTGGCAAGGCCATAGAAGGCAAAAGATGGATGCATGGCGATAATAAATATTGTGCGGTAGTGACACTAGATGTACAAAATGCCTTCAACTCGGCAAACTGGCATCTTATTATGAGGGCATTGGAGGCAAAGGAAACGCCAGCGTACCTAATGCGAATAATAAATAGTTATCTGTCTGACAGACTACTGTTGTATGACACGGACGAAGGGCCCAAAAGCTACGTGGTGACGGGTGGAGTGCCGCAGGGATCTGTACTTGGCCCGCTACTATGGAACGTGCTGTACGATGGGGTGTTAAACCTTCCATTGCCAAAAGAAGCCCAGATAATTGGCTACGTGGACGACATTGCCGTGACGATCATTGCGAAGGAGCTCTACCAAGTTCAGAGAATCTGCAGAGAGACAGCTTCGAAAATGAAGGATTGGCTCACGACGACAAAGCTCCAGCTTGCGGTACAGAAAACAGAGGCTGTACTTATCACGAGCAGGAAAAAACTAGAAAAAATTACCCTAAACATTGACGGCTACAACATTACAACGCAACCTTCGTTGAGGTATCTAGGTGTACTGATTGATGCGAGGCTCAACTTCAAGGCGCATATTGAAAAAGCCTGCGGTAAGGCGGCAACAATGACAGCGGCTCTGACGAGAATCATGGCCAACATTGGTGTCCCCAGCCAGAGTAGGAGAGCGCTCCTGGCTAAAGTTAGTCAATCAATACTGATGTATGCGGCGCCTATATGGGGGCAGCTCTGCGGCAAAAAACATACTCGAAGAAGGCGAAGATAGTTTTCAGGTTAAGCGCTATTAGAGTTGCATGTGCATTTAGGACAGTGTCACAAGAAGGTGCTGGTATTATATCTGGCATTATGCCGCCGGACATAATGGCCTCGGAGTTGGGCAGAGTATATAACAGAACCAAAAGCCTGAATAGGCGGTTAACGGCAACCGAACGGAAAGAGGAGAGACAGACGAGCCTAGACGAATGGCAAAGTCAATGGGACGACGCAGGGAAAGGGAGGTGTACCCACAGGCTCATCAGGAACGTGCAAGCTTGGGTCGAAAGAGGACACGGAGAGACAGACTACTACCTTACGCAGTTTTTGACGGGCCATGGTTGTTTCAGAGAGTACCTCCACAGATTCGGTCATGATGACGCGACAGAATGTTCATTCTGCAACACTGTTGGCGAAAACGCTCAGCATATCTTTTTCTTCTGCCTAAGATTTGAGACGCAGAGAATGACCATAGAGAAGATAATAAATGAAAGGATGACACCTGATAACATTGTGAGCCATATGCTGCGATCGAGTTTGGTGTGGTTTAAGATGAAAGAATGGGCTGCAATAGCTCTCAAGGAACTCAGGAAGAAGGAGTGGCAGCGGAGAAATATAACTGCAGCTGTGTGAACGCCATGTACGGGATGTTTGAAGAGGCATATTAGCCCAGCTTAGTCCTGCGAAGTATTGCTTAACGGTGGTCCCGCAGGACACAAACATGCTATAGAGGTCGGAGTTAAGGGTTTAGTACGTAGGCGTACTGGTTCGCAAGTCCAGCATAGTAAGATAACACTGACTGGGCGTGGTCCCGAATGAGGTGTACCTTTAGCGGACAGTATGAATCGTACATGCCGTCTATAGTGGACGGTATCTAAGAAAGATTCCCCCTTCGAATACAAAAAAAAAAAAAAAAAACACATACACACACACACATAAGAAATAAGTTTTGTCTTGACCTTCGGTGGTTTTGCAAAATGCATATGCACTTACCACAAGGAGAAGAAACTTCTTGAATACAAGCTTAGTACAAGCTTACTACTTAATCTATTAAATCTCATTTTTGAAATTAATTGTAGTAGTACATTGGAAGAGAGAAAATACAGTTTTGGTGTGGTTAGTTCGCCCCCTTGAGGCACATTGTAATATCGCTAACCGAACAATCCTACTACGTAGTTAATCGTTGAACTAACTGTTATGTTGGTGTTATATATGCTGTCAAAATATTTAGTGGGGCAACTATTTCGTCTGTCACTTCCATTGCAGTTAGTAGAATTTTTTGACGCAATGGGGCAGAAGTTCTTAATGGGATCAATAGGAAGTCAGATATAATGATAATGAAAAAAGTGCATTCTTCCTGTACATGACACTCTAGTTGTTTTATTATAGAGTAGGCGTCTCACGTCCTCTCTCCATTTTTGTTTGTATCCCATTAATTTTTATATCCTGCATAAGTCCAAGGGTATGTTAATTTTGGTGAGATGTTTTTATACACTTGGAGGAAGCCCCGGAGGTATAGAAAAGTGTACATATATATTTCTAAACATCGCCGGGTAAATGCTCGATTAAAAGTTGTCCGTACCATCATGCGTTTGTCGGTTATCTAGTTGGTGTGCGCGATAACTTGAGCAAATGTTGAGATATTTCGACAAAATCTGGCATGAGCATGTGTAGTCTAAGAATGTGGACGCCGTTATTGCATTCATGATCTGTCAGCTGCCACGCACACACTGACCAATCAGCGTGACCATTCTCGAAATTAAAAAAAAAAATTAACTCGTTACAACTCATTTCCGTCGAGAGGAGTATTAGCATTGAAATTATACAGCGGTTTAATGCGCAGGAAATGGGCGCATTACGACCACTGTTTATTATAACTTCCACAAAAAGTCGTTGAAATAAACAAATTAAAACCCCATAGCTTAGAAAATATTCCCCCGTTGACAACTGTATACGAGACATAGATTAGCATTGTAAATAGGAACAAATAAATGGGTGAGCCGCACGTACTATTTGATGTAGCTTCCAAATTCATGAACCATTTCTATCTTTGAATCGCCATAATATACGTGGATATCCGTGTTCGGAAAAATAATTTTGCAAGTAATGGTTGAGCTCCCAAATTCCTACTATTTAATGTAGTATTCCTACTTTTTATATACATATCGGTACGAGTGCACGGCAAAAAATGGTCGGCACACGCCGAAGGTAGAGTAATTTTTTTCGTCTCTATTCACTAAAATTAAAAAGCGTATAATTTTCTTACAATGAACAAGAGCAGTGACAACAACGACCCGTTCTTTTACGACAATTTACCCAAATTGTTGTTGCTTTTAATTGATATGCATTTAATATTTTCGTAATTGCAAAGGGCCCACACAGCAACAAAAAGAGTCGACCCTTTTATATTTTTCACTTACGTGCTTATCATATAATCAGAGAGACGTAAATAACAACCCTGCGTTAATATTAAATTTCTCAATAAAAAAAACAATAACAAAATGAAATAGTATAAATAGACTAATGGTGGTGATAATTGTGATGTTAGGGTTATAATCTATTATGATCCTGCTTCTTCTTTTAAATTGTAATAATTATACTTGCTATGATGATTATAGTTCTAATACTTTCGTTGCTTTTTCCCACTGTATATCCGTTATAATGCGGACAAGTACACCATTGCACTCATCAGACTGATAAGCAAGTTATGGGCAGGTAAACAGGCATTCGACGAACATGATTTGCACGATTCAAGATCAATTGAGTATGAAATGTAAGCCAAATTACAAACTTTAACTTTACTTTCAAAAGTGGTAAAATCAAGTAATCTACGTTTGTCATTAACCTTTTCCTATTTTTCGTACAATATATTGTAGAAATTAAATGGTCATTTAAATACTTTTAATTCTAAAGCTACGTATATTTTTTGTATGTAATATTAAAAATTGAGTAAAAAAGGAATTGAAATTATAACTGAAATTGAATTGAAACTATAAAAGCTTGTACTTAAAACATCGCTTTTGAACACTGTGCAGAAAAATACGCTCGTAATTGATTAAAAATACGATCTCTCGCACTTCAGCTCATTTTCGATTTTTTATGTTTATGTATAAAGAAATAGAAAAATGTTTACGTATGCACACATTAAAAGAACAAACTTAAATTGAGGTTAAGTATTTCTCATTTTAAAATATTAATTGAACGTTTGTTATGAAATAATTTAAGTGAACTTCAAGTGTATATATATATAGCTGAATCTTTTGCCTGCGAGCCATTTTTTCAAGTTTGGAAACAGGAAAAAGTCACTAGGAACTAAATCTGGACTATAAGGTGGATGATCAACCAATTAGGAGTGCATTTCAAGTAATTTTAGCACCGTATCTAATGCTGTGTGAACAGGTGCGTTGTCTTGAAGGAAGAGCACTTTTTTCTTCTTTAAATGTGGTCGTTTCTTCTTGATTGCATCATTCAATTGATCCAATAATGCACGATAATACTTCCTGTGATTGTGGATCCTTTTTCAAGATAATCGATAAACAATATTCCGAGTGCATTCCAAAATACAGTGGGCATAACCTTGCCAGCAGATTTTACTGCCTTCGCCTTCTTCGGAGCACTTCCACCAGCTTCCACCTATTGCTGCGATTGATTTTTGGTTTCAGGTGTGTAGTGGTGGACCCACGTTTCATCAACAGTTATTAATCGAAGCCAAAAATCAACAGGATTACGCTTTATCATGTTCAAACACCTCTGTGAAGTGGTCTCTCGAACTCGTATTTGTTCGACACTGAGTTAACGCGACACCCATCTTGCCGATAGCATTTTCATATGCAATGTTCATGCAAAATGTTGAACACATGTTCATATGATATGTTTACCATTTCAACAATCCCACGCAACTTGACTCGGCGATCATTCATAACGATATAGAGGATTTTCTTGATATTTTCTTCAGTAACCACCTCTTTTGGCCTTCCTGTTGATGGTATTATTGCAGTGCTTGTTCGGCCGTTTAAATTCAGCAATCCCATATTTTACCATGTAATCTGACGGAGCAGACTCACCGTAATGTTTATCAAGCTTTTCTTTTGTCTCTTTCGCAGTTTTCCGTTTCATATAATAGTGTTTAATCACTGCACGAACTTCGCTTTTTTCCATTTTTCAAGAAACATAAGTTGGTTTCTTCAAACGACTACAAAAAATAAACTAATCGATGAATTTGGGTGAAATTTTAACAGCTGACGTTTGACAGATCGCAATTTAAAACAAAAAGTTTTTGTGTTTGTGCTGCCTTTTTCGTACTTAGGTAGCTCCTTTATCAATCCTTTTTATTTTTTTTATCAATCCGTCCTCGTATATATATATATATATATATATATATATACATATATATATATATATATATATATATACATATATATATATATATATATATATATATATACATATATATATATATATATATATATACATATATATATATATATATATATATATATATATATAAAGGGTTATCCATTTTGCAATTTCAAAATTAAATGTAAATAAAACACATATAAAATATTTTTTATCATGATATTTCTTTTTTATTATAAGGTTTGAACGTTGACATTATGTGTGAAGTACTACATCATTTAAATGACCACCACGCGAATTGTTGCAAGCATCGATTCTTTTGAGGTAATTTTCGACCACTTTTTGACACATATTGGGCGGTATCTCAGCCATAACGTGACGAATGTCAAAAAAAACTCGGTTATCATATGACCATAACGCTCCGAATTGACGGTGACAGTCGTTCCATCGTCGTTTTTTAAGAAGTAAGGTCCAATCACACCTCCAGACCAAGCAGTAACTTTTTGTGGATGTAGTGGCCTCTCTTAAATTACTTGAGGATTCTCAGAACCCCAAATACGACAATTTTGTTTGTTAACATACCCACCGAGTGAGAAATGTGCTTCGTCGCTGAAGAAAATTTGTTCGAAAAATCGCCGTCCACCGCCTGTTGTTCAAGCACCCATTTTACGTATCTACGATGTTGTGAATGGTCAGCTGGCTTCAGTTGTTGTGTGAGCTGAATTTTATATGGATGTAGGTGTAGATCCAAATGCAAAATACGCCATAATGTGCCGTAAGACAGTCCTAGTTCCTGAGAACGACGAGGAATCGACACATTCGGGTCTTCGGCAACACACAGCGATATTTTCGGTGGTACGAGCGAAACGATGATGCACAGGCCTTACAATATCTGTAACCGATCCAGTCTCTTCATATTTCTTCACAATTTTTCCAATAGCTTGCGTAGTTGGACGATTATGTAAACCATAATCTCCTCTTAAAGCACGATATGTGGCTGTGGCAGAATCACCATTTTTGTAGTAGGTCTTGCCTACAATTCTTCATCTACAAATTTTGGTGAGGCTCTTGGTCATCCAAATCCGAATTGCCACTTTTAAATCGCACAAACCACTTCTGACACGTTCGCTCAGCTTCCACTAAAATACCATGACTTTCGGTAGCCTTTTCTTTCATATTGCAGTAAAGCAAAACTCCTCGCAAAAACGCTTTATTAGGTACAAAAGTTGACATTTTCAAGACACAGAGAAACTATGTTGTTTACACTTCAGCGAAATGATAGATAAAGAAAAAGAAAACCTAGTGATTAAACTGTAAAATTATGATACTGTAACGAGTATCGAAGGTTGGTTACTCATCACTAATTGTGAATGACACGAATATTGTCAGCATCAAAACGAATGTCAACAAAAAGAAATAGACGATAACCAGAACAAGCCAACGAGAAAGAAGGAGAAGAATCTCGCCTACAATAAAGGAAGATTTTGGGTGTTGCCACAGACTATATATAGGGCCAATTGTTGACAAATGAAATCATACAGATACAGTATCAAATGCAAAACATGCAAGTATCAGATGTACTAAAAGGTAATTCATTATTTTTCCAATAGATGGCTTTAGCAATCTGTATCTCGCGTTGTATAAGTGCGATCGAGTTACGCTAGATAGGGTTAGAAAGATACGATTGCGTGCTAAATAAACTTTTCAGGCGGTTTAGTGATTACTTGACTCAGTATTGTTTGAGCATGCGTCAAAGATGGACACCAATGAAGAGAAAATACGCCATATTTTACCATTTTTCTCCGATAAAGGCGAAAACGCAAGCCAAGCGGCTGAAAATGTGAACAGTGTTTATGGTCCTAATATTGTAGCAACCAATCACGTGCAATTATTGTTTCGTCGATTCTTTTTGATGTCAAAGATGTACCACCACCATCTGGAAGGCCAATTGTCGAAAATATCGATAAAATAATGGAAATTGTCGAGTCTGACCGTCATGTAAGCATTCTTTTACATTCTATTGCCCCGGAACTAAAAATTGCACAAAAAACAGTTTGGAACCATATAAATAAGGTTGGATACAAAAAGAAGCTCGATGTATGGGTGCCACACGAGTTAGCGCAAAAAACCTCATGGACCAAATTTCCATCTGCGAATCGCTGCTGAATCGCAACAAAATCGATCCATTTCTGAAGCGGATGGTTACTGGTGAGGAAAAGTGGGTCACTTAAGATGTCAAGCGAAAACGGTCGTGGTAGAATCGCGGTGAGCCGGCGCACACGGTGGTCAAGCCAGAATTGACGGTCAGGAAGGTTTTTCTATGTGTTTGGTGTGATTGGCAGGAAATAATCTACTATGAGCTGCTCCCCTACGGCCAAACTCTTAATTCGGACCTGTACTGTCAACAATTGGACCATCTGAAGGAAGCAATCGCCCAGAAGCGGCCAGCTTTGCCCATAAGGGAGGAATTGTGTTCCATCAGGACAACGCCAGGTCACACACATCGATAGTGACTCGCCAGAAGCTCCGGGAGCATGGTTGAGAGGTTTTAGGTATCCACCTTATAGTCCGAAATTGGCACCAAGTGATTACTACCTGTTCCTGTCTATGGCGAATGAATTTGCTGGTGAAAAATTCGCCTCAAGAGAAGCTTGTGCAAATCGAATGTCACAATTTTTACCCATAGGGACGAGGGTTTCTATGAGAGTGGCATTATGAAATTACTATCAAAATTGCAACAATTAATCGAACAAAACGGTGCATATTTGACCTAAATCGGATCATTCTAACTATGCTAAATAAAACCTTCAATTTAATGCAAATGGATTACTTTTTACTAGACCTTATACATTAAAGAGTTATTGTAAATAGAGTTGGTGAAATAAATTATTGCTGTATATAAAGGGTTTTCCATTAGGGACATAACAATTTTATCTATTAATAAAACACAGAAATATTTGAGATATTGAGTTCAAATTTATTGTGGATATATTGCAAGTGTTACATTTTATGAATGAAATTCGATTTCGGTCACATGACCACCACGAGCCCGTTTACAGCGGTTCTTTGGAACCAATTTTCCACTACTCTAGCACACATTTCTACCGGAACGTTGGCAATTTCGCGTTGGAAGTTGTCTTTGAACTCGTCTAAAGTTGCTGGCTTGTTGATAAATCCCCATAAAAAGAAATCCAATGGTGTTAGATCGCATGAACGAGGCGGCCATTCGACCGGACCATTTCTCGAGTAACACGTTCACCGAATTTGCCTTGCAATAAATCGATTGTGACGTGTGCTGTGTGGCTAGTGGCACCGTCTTGTTGAAACCACATATCGCTCATATCAAGTTCATCCAATTCTGGCCACAAATAATCTTCCAACATAGCACGATAGCGCTCTCCATTGACGGAAAAAATACGGCCCAATCACACCTCCGGCATGAAAACCGCACCAAACAGTAACTTTTTGCGGGTGCATCGTGTCTCAAAAAGCACTTGTGGGTTTGTTGCTGACCAATAACCCATATTTTGCTTATTGACAAAGCTTTTGAGCCAGAAATGAGCTTCATCGCTGAAGATGATTTTTCGCTCTTAAAGTTGTGACCACCGACTAAGAATTTCGGTAGTAATTTTTAATAATTTCTAAACGTTGTTGGTTGGTGAACTTTACCATGATGAAAATGTTGACTTTAACTAACGTTTTGACATTGACAGTTGATTAAAAAAGTTTAAGGGTGCCTTCATATAAAGATACGAAATTGTTATGTCCCTAATGGAAAACCCTTTAGTTGTACAAAATAAGTGGTTCAATTATTCTTGACAGAATCCAGAATACAGTATCAGAAGCAAAAGTTGCAAGCACATTAAAGAGTTATTGTAAATAATGATTGTAAATAGAGTTAATTTAATAAATTGTTCCTGTATATAGTTGTACAAATTAAGTGTTGCAATTATTATTAACAGAATCCAGTGATCGAACAAGGTTGATTCAAATAGAATTAAACGTTCACAAAATAAAAACGTAACAATTAGTGTTCGAAGTTGGATTCTGTTAAGATGGTGAAAATTTACCAACTAAAAGTGGGCCAGCTATAAAAGTTGTTGGTAGACATGAATCTATCGTCATCAGGTGCAAAAGCGGAACTGCAGCTTCGAAGAATCAATGAAATCATTGCCACAAGACCGCAACTTTAATTGTCGCATTAAAAGGCAATGCTTCCAAAGTGTTACAAATGGTTCCAGAAAAAGATCGTGGTAGCTATCAATCACTCTGAAATACGAAAAAGAATATTGAGTTATGAAGGCTCTCATTATCTGTTGTGAGTGCAACAGAGTAATGAGAGCCTTCAGAATTTCGCTTCAGACATTGAGCGCTTATGTCATCTTGCGTTCTCTGGTATTTCGGAAGAATTCATCGAGAAAATAAAAGTAGGTATACGCGACGGTGAGACTAAGCGTGCCCTAGTCATGTCACTAAGGAGTACATATGCCGAAACAATCAGTAGTGCTTTGACGTATGAAGCCGCCAGTTTAATGTGTCGACCAGTGCCACGAGTACGCCAACTAGAGGCGGAAATATCAGAGCTGGTTGAAGCAGTGTCAGGCAGTTAAGACAATAGTGCTGCCTGAAGGAAGAATAACAGGTCGACGGGAAAATAAATTTACTGGTAAATGCTTCATTTGCGACAAACCAGGACATATGGCGTGTGACTGCCGTCTATGACGAAAGCCATCAAAATCGTATTCTCCATGTAGAAAAAAGAAGGAGAATAAGGTGGACAGCGACCTTTCTCGGATTTTTATGGAAAAAAAAGTCAAATAATGGCAACTTTGAACTCCTGCTCCAAGTGGAAAGATTATTGCAAGGATATCCAATTGAATATACCCTCTAACACTCTGTTCATTCATTTTTTCCAATTCAATTCGTAGGAAGATGCGCTGTTCTCGTAGGGAATCATTGTTTAACATATATATGGTTTAATGAAAAATGGGTGTTTAAAAACGAATGAAATCTAGCAGGTTTTGAAAATCGCAAACTGTTCTTGTTGTTTGCAATGTAATATTACGGTTGGTCAATTGGCGGAGCTTCATTTTAGCAGAAAAGGTGAATAAAAACGATCACATTTTGGGATTAAGTCATAAATAACTATTATAACTTAGCTATAATTAATACATACATTTGGTTTGGTAAAGAATGTAATTTTTTACTATTAATTTCATCATTATAATATTACACTTTAAATTGAAGGCTCATGGAATTCTGTTTATGTATTATGTATTTATTGGTTAATTTAAAGTCTCTGCGGTTGTTTGTCAATAAATGGTGTTGATGCCCATATTGACAATACTAATCCGATTGTGCCAAACGGACATGTGTTGATATTTCAGGCTACAATTTTTGTGAATACAGTTCTGTAATTCGGTGCTCTTGTAAAAAGTGATATTGATTTTGAAATGAGTAAAATATCTAACGAGATACTTTGCTTTCTTACTATAAAAAAGGTAAACCCGCTGCAAAAACACGCCGATCATGTTGTGGGGTTTTCGATGTTGTGAGTGAACAACGGACCCATGAGTGGTAATTCGATATTTGACGACTTGGAACAAATTGACGGAACTTGGTTGGGAAGTTTTGATGCACCGTATGACTGTCATTTTTTCAGTCTCTGCAAAACTCTCTTAATGGTAAAAAATTGTCCGACCGACGAGCCGCTGAAAATCACTTGCCCAAGTTTTTCGCCGATAGACCACAATAGTTCTCTACACCAATGGAATTATGAAGTTTCGCAAAAAATTGACTTTCAATAAAGAAAATTGTTGTTCAATAATGTACCAAAAACTGAAGATACTTTTTGAATAACCAATACTATTAGGTACATAATAATTAAACGGTTACATACTGTTTTTAGAAACTAAATAACTAAATTACCTTATGTAAGAGTTGTTAGAAAATGAATTATAGTTGGCAAGACAAGTGCGACAACTTTCGTTA
Organism: Megamerina dolium; assembly: GCA_963854835.1. NCBI lineage: Eukaryota > Metazoa > Arthropoda > Insecta > Diptera > Megamerinidae > Megamerina > Megamerina dolium. Next base: position 25,926,251 of record OY978530.1, read on the forward strand.
ACTATATTAACTATATGTGTACTACGGTACTATAGTAATATATATATTTCATATAATTTTACTTGATTAAACACTACTGAACTACACTACTTTACTTGATTAAACACTACTGAACTGAATACACGTGTTTCTCGTTTGAGTTTCTGACAAATGTTATGGGCCCAAACGAAATCACGATATTAAACAGTTATCAAGAATTCCCGTTTTATTATAGAAATATATTTTTGTATAATTCATACGTCGAATAAATATCATTAGCAAAAATTAGTAACAATCGAATGCAGATAAAGAAGCTTAATAGTGAAAACTATAGAAACTGGTCTATTCAGATGAAGTCTGTTGATAACATCGGACTACCGGAATGTTACAACCATGTATATCTACTGCAGAGGCTTCGCAGAAAGCTTCGTGGGAATTAGATGATCAAAAGGCCTTAGCGATGATTAATTTATGTGTCAAGCCATCGGAATTAATTCACATTAAAGGGTGTGCTACAGCGAAGGGCGCATTGGATACATTGAAAAATTTTTATAAGGGTTATGATTCAACAAGTAAGGTAAAAGGCTGGTACAGTTTAAAATTAAAAGTGGTGAAAAATTAGCTCCACAATTGAATAATTTTTTCACAAGCACCGATCAATTGAAAGAGATTGTTTTAGGTGTGCCAGATGATCTCTTATTTATTTTGTTATTGTGTAGCCTGCCTGACAATTTTGTAGTAGCATTGGAGAGTTGGGACAACTTACCTAGTATATATTAGAACTAGTGAAAACAAAAGTACTCGAATAAGAACTAAGAATAAATGATCAGATATACGCAAATACAGGGGGTGTTTTGCGACGAAATCGCATAATATGCTAAAAACAGAAGTAAAAATAAAAAATAACCATATTAAATGTTATGCTTGTGGAAATAGAGGAAATGTAAGAGAACAATGTAAACAATTGAATTAACTCGAACGGCGACTGTACTAAGTTCATTCAATGTTTTGCAAAGCTCTGATCAAAGCATGTGGGTTTTGGATAGTGGATCATCTTCTCATATGTGCCTTAGCAAATCATTATTCTCAATCATAAAACAGCAACAACAACCAATTATTCTTGCTTCTGAAGAGAAAGATGGCGAATGGAACACAAGGAACACTGACATTTTCCTATATGATGTCAGTAATGTAAAAAATGTAATAAATAAACCATACAAACATGTTGTGAAGAAACAGCATAATAAATTAGAGTATATTAATGCTGTGGTAAATGAACATGTAAACGTTGACGTGTGGAATCGTAAATTTGGCGATTTTAACATCAAAGATCTGAGTTCGCTAAAAATATGGTTCACGGTATGGTTATCAGTTCGTCAAAGAACTTTCAGTTTCATTACATGTGCTACAGGTAAAATAAGTACCAAACATTTTACAAGCCTTAATATTGTAAATAGCAACAGTATGTTGGAAATAATACATACAGCCATTTGTGGTCCAATGCGGATTTGTTCGCAAGGTGGCTCTATGTATTTCATTACCTTTGTAGATGATTTTACACGGTACATCGGAACGAGATTTCTTCGTCATAAATCTGAAACATTGTCAGTGCTCCAGAATTTTGTTACCACGGTTGAGAAGCAAACTAGAATTAAGGTAAAATCACTTAAAACGTCGAATTAGATAGATTTTTGAAAGATAGTAGAATTTTACATCAGAGAATCGTTAGCTATACCTCCTCAACAAAATGGCGTCGCTGAGCGAGCTATAATAGAACTCTATAGAAATGGCGCGATGCATGCCAATTACATCAAGATTGCCACAAAATTCATGGTCAGAAGTGGTTAATACAGATACGTATATTTGAAATCGTTCGTCCACAAATGTTTTAAAAGGAAAAACTCCTTACGAATGCCGGTATTGAAAAAAACCATCAGTGGCGCTTTTCAGAACGTTTGGATCTAATCTGTGGTATTAGATTAGACTCACAAAGGATCAAAATTTCATAAAGTTAATATTCGTCGGATACGCAACCCATCGAAAGCATATAGGCTATTTGACAAAGAACGTAATGGGATTTATACCACAAATCAAGATGTGTCCACCGTGTATGGCAACCCGTTTTAAAGTAGTAAGCCAAATTGTGAGGTGAATGAAGAGCACGCTGGTATTGAAGGTACAAATAGTAAACACATAAATAATGAAAATAATGAAGAAGAAAGCTCATCAGATGAATCGGTGGAGATTATTCCAAGCAAAAGTAAGAGAGGCAGGCCAAAAATCTATAGAATGGGATATATTGGTTGACCCAGAATATTTTACGTAACGGAATCAGTCAAATCGTTAAATGCGATATACGACATTCCATTGACGGTGAAGTTTGCATCACAATCAAAAAATGCAGATCAATGGAAAAAGGCGATGAAGATTAAATACAACAATTTAATAAAGAACAACACTTGGAAATTAATCGATCGTCCAGCTGGGAAAAATGTGATAGGTTCCAAATGCTGATGATTCCAGTTCTAAGACATTCTACGATACGATTGGTTCAGCACAACACAAATTTCTAGTTAATCACTTAGATATTGTAGCAGCATATCTAAATAGAAATCTGGAAGAACAGATTTTCACGCAACAATCATATGTCCCACTAAGACAGAGCTCGACGTTAGTAAGCTGCAATCACCTGAGACCTCAGATATTTTGCCATTCGACTATCGGATCTGCTATGCAGAACACTCATCCTCTTGATAATACCTGCCCCGGTGGACATAAATATTCCATTCCATGACTTCTGCTCCCGACAATTAATTGGTTAGGGAGACGTATTGTGTTTTCAAGTGCAAGAAGATAGAGAGAGCTAGAAAGACGTGAGTGTGATGAGATAGAGATGAGTAGAGACAGATATGAAACTCGAACATTCTTTGAGAAGGTCATATGCTGAGTGAAAGTTTAAGTCCCTTCTAGTCGTCATGAAAACAGGAATTTGATCACAGATACCTAGAGTGCACTTAATCTATGGAGAATATACTTCTCCAAATTATTAAATTGCGACTTAAATTGCCCAAACACCCCAATTACAGAAGATGGTGTTGACCTTCCACGACCCGGCCATGATTAAGTTGAAAATCAAACCGTGCCTCGGATAAGGACTACCCCTTTTGTTGACGACCCCCGCAAACGATATAAGGGCCGCGATTTATGGATATCCACCTGGAATGCCCGGTGCCTCTATCCAGCTGGTTGATGTCCTCGAAGAATACAAGGCTGACATCACTGACTGACTGACTTCTGATCTGTAGGTCGTGGATCAATACCCGGCTGATGCATAACAAATTTAATATCGAAAAGATTTTTCTTTCGAACGATACCCACCTGTCGGCAAGCAATTGGCAATTCTTCCGACAGTAACAACTTGCCATGAAAAAGCTTCTAAAAAGAACTCTGTGACAAAGCTCAGAAAAAGTGATGTCACAAGTGTTCTGCCGTTCGGAACCGGCTAAAATAAGTAGGTCCATTCTAATACTGTCCAAAATTTAAGACGCACAACAGTAATGGAAGAGAAGCTCGGCCAATGAGCCATTTGGGGCTTTAAATGCCACATATTTATTTATTTATAAGAGACTACTACATCTTGTCTCGCAGTTCACACCTGTGAATGAGCGGATCGCAACAATCCACATTAAGGCAAAATTTTTTAACAGCAGCCTATGTCCCCACGCTCCGACGGATGAAAAGGACGATGCGACCAAAGAGAACTTCTTTCAGCGCCTCGAAAAAGTTTATGACCGCTGCCCCCGCCACGACATCAAAATCGTGCCTGGAGATTTCAATGCCAGGGTGAGCAAGGAAGGTACTCTTGGTCTAACTGTAGAAAAATTCAGCTTCCACCAGAACACCTCCGATAACGGAATCAGGCTGATCGAATTCGCCGCAGTACGTAATCGGTTTCTACCGGCCTCTGAGGAATGAGTGGTATAATCAGGAGTGTCGCAAAACTAGCGCAGGGAAAGACGCCGACTACAGAAGAACCCTGCGTCAGAGCGGTACAGAGAGAAGATGAGTGCGGAAAGACATCTTTTCAGGCGTAAGAAGAGAGGGCTATGAAGACGAGAATGTATGGAGATCGAGATGTGTAGAGACAGGAATAAGAAAAAGTGCTCGAATAAGGCTAGAAAATGTCAGGCGCCTGGATGGCGGTTTAAACCCTGGAGGATCTAACTGTCGTGACAACAATGGGAATTTGGTTACAGATGTCCAGAGTGTACTGAGCATATGGAGGGAACACATCTGCAAGTTATTGAATGACGACGCTTAGTACAATTCCGCCAGTAGCGGAGATTTCCCGAACTCCCTAATCACGGATGATGGTATAGTTGTTCCACCATCCGGCCATGACGGGGTAAAGAAAGCTATTTCTAGGCTGAAATAACAAAGCTGCAGGTGCTGGTGGCCTGCCTGTCGAGTTATTTAAGACCAGAGGCGATGAGCTGCTTACCAGCATGCACCAGCTCATAAGCAAAATATGTTCGGATGAAAGCATGCCCGATGATTGGAGGCTCACTGTGCTTTGTCCCATACATAAGGAAGGAGACCCCGTAATTTGCGCCAACTACCGTGGAATAAGTCTTCTGAGCATCGCACACAAGGTTCTATCGAGCGTACTGCGTAAAAGATTAAAGCCTATCCTTAACAATCTGATTGGACCTTAACAGTGTGGCTTCAGACCTAGTAAATCCACCATCGACCAGAGTTCGGTATCCTTGCGAAGCTCATTCGGATTTGCACAATGACACTGTATAACTCCCGATGTGTAGTGTAAATTGGGAAGGACCTCTCTTCGCCGTTTAAGACCGAGTGGTGTTTCAGACAAGGCGATTCGTTATCGTGCAACTTCTTTAATCTTATTATGGAGAAAAATTCTACGAGCTGTTGATCTCCGACATATGCCGACATATGCCGAGCTGTTGATCTCCAGCGTATGCCGATGATATTGACATAATCGGCATGAACACGCGAGCAGTCAGTGCACCATTCTCAAAGTTGGAGAGTCGCGTCGAATGGGTCTTACGGTGAACGAGGCCAAGATGAAGTGTCAATAAACAAAGGGTCCCGGGGTCTTGGACAGCATATTACTGTTCACAACTATGCTTTCGAAGTAATGAAGGAACCATGAGCCTATCTTGGAACCAGCATTAATGCCAGTCAGCCTGGAGATGCTAGCAGGTATTTCTTTGGGCTAAGTAATCAACTGAGAAGCCCGCTCTAGAGAAACGAAAACCACACTACAAGTCCCTCATTATGCCTGGCGCTGGAGCTTGGACAACTTTCGCCTGAGATGATGGATTGGTTGGAGGTTTCTAGAGAAAAGTCCTACGCAAGGTCTTTTAACGTATTTGTGTTGGTGGCGAGTATAGAATAAGGTACAACCATGAGCCGACACCAACATCGTAAAGCGTATCAAAATGCAAACGCTAGCTAACTCATTACATGCGATTGGAAGAGCACGCTTTAGCTAAGAGTGTGTTATATTCGGAATCTGCTGGTGGACTACGCCGAAGAAGCAGACCCAAGCAGCGATGGAAAGACCAAATACTGGAGAAATTGGCGCCGTTTGGAGTTTCTAACTGGCTCCAGCTAGCGAAAGACAGATATAGCTAGCAAAGCACTCTAGATTGGGCCTAAATCGATTTTCGGTTGTAATGGCCGCATAAGTAAGTAAATAACTTGTTACAACTATAAGATATTGGAAATAGTGCCTCTAATGGGGTTTGGGTACCAGTTATTAATGTTATTACGTAAAAAAATTATAATAAATATATGGTACTTATAAGCCCCAAAGTGCTTTTCGGCCGAGCTCCTCGTCCAGTAGTGTTAAGCGTGTTAAATTTTAGACAGTGTTAGAAGGGTTCTACTTATTTTAGCAGGTTCCGAATGTTAGATCCCTTTGATATCACTTCTTCTGAGCTTTGCCACAGAATTCTTTTAGAAGCTTTTCCATAGTAAATTGGTACAGCCGAAAGAATTGCCAATTGCTTGTTCACAGGTGGACACCGTTCGAAAGAAGTCTTTTCGCTAAACCTACGACTTACAGATTAGAAGGCCAACGCACTAATAACCGAAAAAATTGACATCACTGCCATACACCAGCTTACAAAGAGAATGTGGTGAGCGGAAAGCATACCTGATAATTGCAGACTGAAGGATATCATTGTATATAAGGTCTTATTCTGCGTATGATGTGAAATATTGAAGCATATGCTCAGCAAAGTGGATGGACCTTATCAGTGTGGCTTCATGCCTAATGTTGCCAATTACGATTTCAGTGAAGTGAAGGACTTAGTTTATCGTACAACCAGCAAAAACACCAGTAATTATATCAATTATGTCAGACCATAAACACCTAATTAAATAAAGACAACAAATGCAACCTAAATCTACTTATTCCAAGATCAAAAACCAAAACTTCATGAAAATTATTATAAATATGAATACATCTTGTGATTGGCTCATTATAAGCATAATTGCTCTTATGTATTAGATTCACAAATAGGCGTTTATGCCGCAGCGGAGTATAGAAATTGAACAGGTTATTTAGCTCTGCACAATTTATTTTGCCGTAAACCACATTAAAGACAAATAATAAAGAAACGAAAATTCTTATATCATACAATGACTGTAGAAGAGCAAGCAATTTCCTTCTACCAACGCAACTTGTATAAAGCGAATTTTGTAAAAACTCTTTCAACCCTTTCAATTCTCATTGAGTGAGTTTCGTAATATGGATTCTAAATAAATAACCAATAATCTAAACGACTTCTAACCAATGAAATATAAGACAATTTTAAAGTTGTAGGGTTTTTGAAATTCTCATTATTTCTCCTAATAAACTCAATCATAGCGAACGATTTCGAAACAATGAAATCAATGTTTTGAAAATGAAAGTTTTGAGTCAAAAAATACACCCGAATGTTCAATTTCATAATGACGATTCAATATAGAACCATTCGAGTTATAATTATAAATGAGGTATAAATGATTGTTAATGTATAATACCTCAAATGCGTTTAGATCGGATTGCAAACTAAGGCAATCTGATTGATGACGAAGTAATAAAGAAAACTTTACATCATCAGCGAACATGAGGCATTTAGCTTAAGTAAAATGTGTAGGTAAATCGTTGACGAAGACCGAAAACAAAAGAGACCCACAATGTGTACCTTGCGTTTTACCCGACATCGCATTGACAAGAATGTTTGATTTTGTCGAACCAATTTTCACAAATAATTTTCTATCTCTTAAAAAGCTGTGGAAAAACTATAAATGATTACCGTTAATACCATAGTTTTTAAGTTTTACAAGACTTTGCAAAAATCTGTGCAAATAGCATCTAGTTGTGCATTCTGTTCAAATGCATTGATGATTCGATTAGTAAACAAAGCCAAATTAGTGCATATCCATCCATGCTGACTGACAGGAAAGTGTATTAGTGAACATACTCATCATCAACTGTCATACATTGACATTCTGAGCTATCGACATTGTGATACTTCACCTTAACATTAGTACATCAATTATTATTTTATATATGAATATTCTAGAATTCACTTGTACATAACCAGTCAACAATAAAACACGTGTCACATTCATTTTAAATAAAAAGTATCGCACACTTTCATTTTTGAGTCTTGTATATAACATGACACTGACATTCACAAATTGCCTTATTTATGTGATCGACCAGTTTACATTGAATTATGGCACCAAATAACTTAGCCATCGTACTCTGCTTGACGATAGGCCTATAATTACAAACATCGTTAAGATCGTCAAGTTATCGAACATAATTTTCACGTATCAAGGAAGATATCCTTTGTTATGCATGTGTGAAAGATAGACGCAATTGGATTAGCTACTGCATTGGAAAAATTTTTGAATAACATTGGTGAAACCCCTTGATATCGTGGTTAAAATTGGATTTTACTTTTGAAAATGCAAGCTTTACGTCTTCTACAGAAGTTGTAAAGGACGAAATAGTGCTTAAAAATGAAGAGCTTCAACTTGTAGATGAGGAATTATTATACTTCTCATAGACCTATTGCAAAACTCTTGCGAACAGATTGCAAGTCTTGCATATTATCGGACATAACGCCGTCATATTCAGCGGGAAACCCAAAAATTGGAAAACGTGTACGAGTTCAGATCTAGTGCCAACGTAAACATGCTGCAACAAAAGTTCTACCGTTTTCAGAAGGATTCGAAAGATGATATCGCATTACATATTTTAAAACTGGAGTCATTAGTTACTCAACTGAATGATGATGCTGGTGGAAAGATTTTGACGTCAATGGTAATAATGAAAATTCTTATGACATTACCCACAAATCTGCACACTTCTACAGTGCATGGGTATCCACTGATGTCAGGCAACAAACATTGAAGAATTTGTTGACCAGACTTGTCATGGAAGAAGAAGGATCACGCCGTCTAATCAAAGTGTAGCTGCTGGCGATACTTTTGATGCTAAACAAAATGTTTCATATAACGTACGTTCTAAGAAAAATATAAAGCCTAGAAAATGCTTCATATGCAAAAACCTGGTCCCTGGAAACGCTATTGCCCTTCAAAGTTTAACGAAAATAGAGACTCGAGTTCCAGAAATGACAAGAAAATGAATGAGAAGAGAGGTAATGCACTTGGTTGTGGGGCTGCTAATGCTAGCATTATTGGTAAAGAGCAGGAGTGGTTCGTCGATTCAAACGAGAATGATCACATGACGATCAAGTAAGAGTGGTTCGCCACGTATGAGAAATTTACAGTTCCTATGATTATACGACTCTGCTCTACTCTCTGCTACATTTTCAGAAACACACAAAGGCGACATTATTATATATATGGGAGACTAAAAAGTAGGTTGTGACAACACCAATTTGCAGCACAGTATGGGCAAACATGGTTTAGACACGGCCAACACCAATGGCGAGATGTTGATAGATCTATGTAGCTCATATTTTTTAGCAATCGGAGACACGCTCTTCATACATAAAAAATGTCATAAAAAGACATTTATAAACAGAAAGTGGCGAAAAGTTTACTCGACGTCTGTGCCAAGAGAAGTGCAGATATCGGATCCGACCATCACCTAGTAGCAGGCCTAGTCCATCTTAAAGTAGCTGCAGTAAATCCTCTTGCCACCAATAAAGCAGCAAAAAAATATGATGTCAGCAAACTGAAAAGTAGCAAGTCGCTAACAGCATTCAGCGCCGCTCTCCAGGAAATTGGCCCATCAGATATGGAATCTCAAAACGGAGTAGAGCAGCAGTGGATGCAGCTGAAAACTCGACTCCAGAATGCTTGCAAAAATATACTGGGTTAATGATCAAAAGGCAAAAAAGTATGGATTAGCGAGCAAACCTGGGATGCAATCGAAAGTAGAAGAATGGCCAAATGTAGAGCAGATCAAATTACAGCACCTGATCGACGTTACATCATGCCTGTCCTAACATATGGCGCTGAAGCCTGGACAATTTCCACCTCGGATGAGCGAATGCTTGGAGTTTTCGAGAGAAAAGTCCTACGTAAGATCTTTGGACCTATTTGCGTTGGTGGCGAGTACCGAATAAGGTACAACCATGAGCTGTGAGAGCTGTATGCCGATATTGACATAGTAAAGCGCATCAAAATCCAGCGGCTGCGCTGGCTAGGTCATGTCGAGTGAATGGAAGAACACGCTCCAGCTAAGAAGGTTTTATATTCGGAACCCCCTGGAGGAGGACGCAGAAGAGGAAGACCTAACCTCCGGTGGAAAGACCAAGTACTGGAGAACCTGACGGCGCTTGGAATTTCTAACTGGCGCCAGCTAGCGAAGAACAGAGATGGCTGGCGAAGCATATTATATTCGGCCTAAATCGATATTCGGTTGTTATAAGTAAGTAAGTAAGATCGACGTTGCATTGCCGAATAGTACTACAACCAGCTTAATGAAGACGTCAAAAAAATGTGCAGACGTGATAAGCGCAATTGGACTGACAACTTGGCTTTGGAAGCTGAACAAGCGGCACAACAGCAAATCAAAGCTTTGTACGACATTACGCGTAAGGTTAGTGGCATACATAACACAACATTTCGTCCGATAAGAGCGAAAGACTCACGAGAAAAACCGAATAACTTGCAAGGTTTAGGGAACATTTTACTGAAATACTTAATCCCCTAAATCCCGAAACGCTCGCCTTATGTATACCACAAAGGCTGGCAGCACCCAGTTCCAGTCTCGAAACAGAATAAGTTCTCGCTCACCATCATTGCATGAAATCATCACGGGAATATAGAAAATAACAATTAACCAGGTTATGACAGAATATAGGCTGAAATTTTGAAAGTGTGTGCAGAGCACGTGGCGTAACT
>OY978530.1:25941636-25971636 GCA_963854835.1 Megamerina dolium
TTTGCCCACTCACCTCTTAGTAGTTGCCGCGAACCCGTTCCCCGGTAGTCGCACGACATGTAACGACTACCGCCATTACACAATCAAGATATATATATATATATATATATATATATATATATATATATATACATATATATATACACATATATACACATATATATATATACATATATACATATATATATATATATACATATATATATATATACATATATATATATATATATATATATATATGTATATATAAACATACATATATATATATATATATATATATATATAAACATACATATATATATATATATATATATATATATATATATATATATATAAACATACATATATATATATATATACATATATACACATATATATATATATATATATATATATATATATATACATACATATATATATATATACTTACTTACTTATGTAACCATAACAACCGAATATCGATTTAGGCCGAAAATAACATGCTTCGCCAGCCATCTCTGTTCTTCGCTAGCTGGCGCCAGTTAGAAATTCCAAGCGCCGCCAGGTTCTCCAGTACTTGGTCTTTCCCCCGGAGGTTTGGTCTTCCTCTTCTGCGTCGTCCTCCAGCGGGTTCCGAATATAACACCTTCTTAGCTGGAGCGTGTTCTTCCATTCGCTCGACATGACCTAGCCAGCGCAACCGCTGGATCTTGATGCGCTTTACTATGTCAATATCGGCATACAGCTCGTACAAGTCATGGTTGTACCTTATTCGGTACTCGCCACCAACGCAAATAGGTCCAAAGATCTTGCGTAGGACTTTTCTCTCGAAAACTCCAAGTATTCGCTCATCCGAGGTGGAAATTGTCCAGGCTTCAGCGCCATATGTTAGGACAGGCATGATGAGAGACTTGTAGAGTGTAGTTTTCGTTCTTCGAGAGAGGGCTCGACTTCTCAATTGCTTACTCAGCCCAAAGTAACACCTGTTAGCAAGAGTTATCCTACACATTATCTCCAAGCTGACGTCATTACTGCTGTTAATGCTGGTTCCAAGATAGACAAAATCCCTTACTACTTCAAAAGCGTAGTTGTCAACAGTGACGTGCTGTCCAAGACGCCGGGACTCTTTGTTTGTTGGCACTAGATACTTCGTCTTGCCCTCGTTCACCGTGAGACCCATCCGACGCGACTCTCTTTCCAACTCTGAGAATGCTGCATTGACTGCTCGCGTGTTCATGCCGATTATGTCAATATCGTCGGCATACGCTAACATCATGACACTTTTGTTGAAGATAGTGCCATTATGTCGTAGATCAGCATCAGATTATTTTCTCCATAATAAGATTGAAGAAGTCGCACGATAACGAATCACCTTGTCTGAAACCCCGTTCGGTATTAAACGGTGCGGAGAGGTCCTTCCCAATTTTCACTGCACAACGGGAGTTATGCAGTGTCCTTCTACAAAGTCTAATGAGCTTTGCAGGAATACCGAACTCAGACATTGTTGCGTAGAGGTAATCCCTTACCGGACTGTCGAAAGCGGCTTTATAATCAACAAATAGGTGGTGTGTGTCGATCTGTTTTTCTTGGGTCTTCTCCAGGATTTGGCGCAGTGTGAAAATCTGGTCAATGGTGGATTTACCAGGTCTGAAGCCACACTGATACGGTCCAATCAGGTTGCTTCAACCTTTCACACAGTACGTTCGATAGAACCTTGTATGCGATGCTCAGGAGACTTATTCCACGGTAGTTTGCGCAAATTGTGAGGTCTCTTTTTTTATGTGCAGGACAGAGAACACTGAGCCTCCAATCATCAGGCATGCTTTCATCCGACCATATTCTCCTTATGAGCTGGTGCATGAGGGTGAGCAGCTCATCGCCTCCGGTCTTAAACAACTCGGCAGGCAGGCCATCAGCACCTGCAGCTTTGTTGTTCTTCAGCCTTAAAATGGCAGTTTCAACCTCGTCATAGTCGGATGGTGGAACATCAACACCATCATCTGTAATTGGGGTTATCGGGCAATCTTCTCCACTGGTGGAATTGTTCGTAGCATCGCCATTCAGTAACGTCGAGAAGTGTTTCCTCCATAGGCTCAGTACACTCTGGACATCTGTAACCAGATTCCCATTTCCATCACGACAAGAAGAGGCTCCGGGATTTAAACCTACACTCAGGCGCTTGATATTTTCGAAGAATTTTCGAGTCTCATTCTTGTCGGTACACATCTCTATCTCCTCACACTCGCGTCTTTCCAACTCCCTCTTCTTGCGTCTGAAAAGACGTCTCTATGCACTCCTTTTCTCTCTGTACCGCTCCTTAACAGCTCGCGTTGCGCCTGCACGCAGGGTTTTTCTGTAGGCGGCGTCTTTCTCTGCGGTAGCATCGCGACACTCCTGATCATACCACTCATTCCTCAGAGGCCGGTGGTAACCGATGACCTCCTCGGCAGCAGTAGTCATGGAGTGGTATATATGTGTCCACCGTGCGCATGTATCATCAAGTGGGGGAGTGTTCTGCATAAGCAGATCCGATAGTCAAGTGGAAAATGCATCTGCTGTTTCTGGTGATCGCAGCTTACTGACGTCGAGCTTTCTCTGTGTGGGACTTCTCTTGTTATTTGCGACACATAAGCGTGTGCGACCCTTAGCTGCAATAAGGTAGTGATCCGCGTCGATGTTGGCACCACGGATCGATTTCACGTCCATCACACTGGAAGCATGCCTTCCGTCAATCACCACATGATCAATTTGGTTTCTTGTACGTTGATCTGGAGACAGCCATGTCGCTTTGTGGATGTCGAGATGCTGGAATTTGGTACCACCAATTACCATGTTTCGTGCTGCGGCGAAGTCGATCAGCCTCATTCCGTTATCGGAGGTGTTCTGGTGGAGGCTGAATTTTCCGACAGTTGAACCAAAGGTACCTTCCTTGCCCACCCTGGCATTAAAGTCGCCAAGCACGATTTTGATATCGTGGCGGGGGCAGCGGTCATATGGTTCTTCGAGGCGCTGAAAGAAGCTCTCCTTGGTCACATTGTCCTTCTCATCCGTCGGAGCGTGGGCACATATAAGGCTGATGTTGAAGAATTTTGCCTTGATGCGGATTGTGGCCAGCCGTTCGTTCACAGGCGTGAACTGTGAGACAAGATGTCGTAGTCTCTTGCTGACCAAAAAAAAAAATATATATATACATATATATATATATATATATATATATATATATATATATATATATAAATATATATATATATACATATATATATGTATATATATATATATATGTATATATATATATATAAATATATATATATATATATATGTATATATATATATAAATATATATATAAATATATATATATATATATATATATATATGTATATGTATATATATATATATATATATATATATATATATATATATATATATACAATTGTGTGAGATATAATAGCAGTGCCCTATGAAAAATCTATCATCACTTCTTCTTAGTTTTGTTACAAATTTAAATAGAATTATGTGACATCCCAAAAGTATGGTGCAAAGTTACTAATTCGAAAATATAACAGTTTATGATCTAGTCATCCAAGAAGGGAAGTACCGCTAGTTTTCACATTGCTTGTTCTTTTCTGAGTGTGCGATAAAATAGCAGTGCGTTAGAAAAAGTGGCAATTGGTCGACGTGTTCAAGTTTAGTGCCATTTTTTTTGTAATATTTTAATAAATACGTGTTTAATTAGTATTATTAATCGAAATTAAAAATAAACATTTGGTAATTTTGCTACAATGGGTCGCGGAAAGCATTGCTCCAGCGAGAAGCGAGAATTAATAAAAAAAATGCTTTCTGAAAAGAAAACTTATGAATTTATTCAGAATTCTCTTGGCTGCTCTGCCAAAATGATCGCAAACGCTAAGAAATGGAGTCAAAAACCAGAAACAAGAGGTAGAAAACAAGCTCTTTCAAGGCCAGAGTTAAGGAAAGTTATGGAGTGGCCAGCTCAGTCTCCTGACCTCAATCCCATCGAAAATCTTTGGGCCGATGTTAAGGAATTCGTGGGCAAGCAGAATCCGAAAAATGTAAGGGAACTGTGGAAGGCAGTAAAGGCAGTTTGGAAGGCTATACCCCGCGACAGGTACAGGCATCTAGTGGACTCCATGCCTCGAAGGTGTAGCGCTGTACTATCAAACAATGGCCATTCTACAAAATACTGATGCTATTTGTTATACAGTGGCTCCCAGCTTATTTCGTACAGTGACAGTTTAAAAATTGCTGCAGTCGTAATTCCTAATATAGCAAAAATTTGAACAAAATATAAATGCCATTTTTGAAAGGAAGGTTTGTTTTTTATTTTCCAAAATTTACTTTTTCAAAATTTTAGTGTTTGACACTATAAAAAAATAAAATAAGAAAAAAATAGGAAAATTCATGTCACAGCTTATTTCGTACAGTCTCTTTAAGTTCAAACTAAAAACAAAGTAAGTTGATTTTAATATTTAGTATGACATCCCTTAGCGTTAATGACAGCCTGGAGTCTACTTGGCATTGAATCCACCAATTTTTGAGTGATGTCTGGTGTGATTTTTTTCCATTCCTCCATCAGTACCTTCTTTAGGTCTTGCTTATTAGAAATCTTGTGTGTTCTTATTTTATTGTCCAAAATAGACTAAAGATTTTCAATCACATTCATGTCAGGTGACTGTGGTGGTGGAGACATCAAGTGTGAGCAGTTCAAATAAGCCAAGATTGCACAATCCCAGATTTATGTTTTGGGTCATTATCTTGGTAATACCGAAATTCTTCCCGCAAACCCAGTTTGTCTGCACTTTGAAGTAAATTGTTTTTCAGAATCTCGAGGTACTTCATTTTGTCCATTGTTCCCTCAATAAAAACCAATTCACCTACTCCGGCTGCTGACATACAGGCCCAAACCATCACGCTACCGCCACCATGCTTCACTGTGGGCTTAAGGTTCTCCTTGTTTAGCTCGGTATTAGCTTTACGCCAAACATATGACATTCCGTCCGAGCCAAAAATATTAAACTTAGACTCATCCGCGAAAATAACGGTATTCCAGAACGCAGGAGTATTAATAATATGCTCTTTGGCGAAGTCAAGTCGGCGTTGTATATTCATTTTCGAAATGAATGGTTTCTTTCGGGCTACTCGACCGTTCAAGTCATGATTGCGCAGCACACGTCGGACAGTTTCAGCACTGGATGATTTTCCTATTTCACGCTGAACCTCTGCAGCCAGAGGTTTTCGTACAATATAACGCTCGTCTGATGCGTTGAAAATCTTATTAGGTGCTTCTCTGCCCTTGTTCTCCAACCGATTTTCGCGAACGAAGCGTTGAATGATGTATTGGACAGTTGAGGCACTTAAATTTGTCATTTCAGCAATTTTTCGCACACTCTGACCTTTCCTAAAATGGTTAATTACCAGTTTACGCTGTTCCATCGTTGTACGATGACCCATAAAGCTAAATGTTTAATTTACAGCACTTTAACTATTTAAAATAATAATAATAAAAATTGTTATAATAGTTAAAAAGGTCCAAAAACTCATACAATTCAAAAAAACTTTGTAACTGCGCGGCAGAATGAAACTTACTTACATTGAAGTTTGTGTACGAAATAAGATGTGAGCTGAAAATCAGCTGATCAATAGTTTTTCTCTCTTGCATAACAAAAAGAAAAATTTTTGGGGTTCCCCGTTTTCTTATTAGGTTTACTAAACACATACACAGACATCTACATTCAAAACTTATCGATAAGTTTTTTAGTTTCGATGTTACAGCCATGTACATAAAAATATATACACTGTACGAAATAAGCTGTGAGCCACTGTATATTATATTACATTTTGAATTTTTTATTTTAATTTCGTTTTTTAATTACTAATGTGAAAAACTGCTATTATTTATCACAGCTGAATTCTGTAATATTTTTTATTTCTATTTTTAAAACTTGTGTTTAAATAAATACATGAAATGTTTTTCTTAACTTACACAGTTAAAGCCATAATGAATATAATTAAATTTAAAAAAAATAAAGTTATTAATAAAGGAATACTGTTTTTTTGTGTCAAATAAATTTGCTTATGCCACTGCTATTATTTCGCACACAATTGTATATATATATATATATATATATATATATATATATATATATATATATATATATATATATATATATATATATATATATATATATATATATATATATATATATATACATATTTCACCAACCTCATTGAAAAAAACAAATAAAGAAAGGAAATATTATCTTCCTCAGAGTACATTTTGACCTCAGAAGTTGCCTCGTTCTTTCATTAAATGATGCCAGCAGCTACGACTTTTCTTTTGTTAACACTAAATCTCTTATCCACTTATAACTGTTTTGTTCTTTCTTACATCTTTTCGAAAACAGTAACAAACTCAGTATTTTGTAAAAATGCATCATTATTCACATTACTCAGAACAAATAAATTGTTAAAATGTCGCAAATTTAAGAAATCAATAAAAAGTAATATCAGATCCGATTATGATTCCGAAAGACGCAGGATGTTCATCATAAAATAGGATATCGACCTACGATGCAAATTTTATAGTTCATCATTTTATATTTCTTTAATAAAATTAAAAAAGGAAAGGCGAATGCATAAAAATAGTAAAAATTTGCATAAAAATCAAATTTTTCCACTTTTCTGCCAATTTCCCCGGAAAGGCTATTTAATTTTCTATCAGAAATATGAAATAGCTTAAAATTCGGTTTACTAAGAGCAAAGATATCGAAAATGCCTTACCTTTCTCAAGGCTCAAAAAAACGAAATTTTTAATTATCTCTAAAAACGGTATAGTTTTATAATATGGGACAATCATAATTGGATTCAGCGGACAATTTTTACATTAGACTGAGGTATCAAAAGCGAGGGGGTTTTTTTCTCTCGGGTGGTGTAATTTATTTTGATTATCTGTATCTCCAAAATCTTCTCATGCAATGAAATTCCAAATTTCACGAGATCATTCGGAAATGGGATAAACCGTTGCCATTTTAAAATGTTTTGTTTATTAATGTTCAACAAAATCAAGCAATTGATTAATAAAAATACAAAAAATGAGTACTTTCTGTTAATATTTTATTCAATATAATTAACAACTGTTTTCTAACTCATTATGACTTACTAGTTCCTGATTACTTTGTAGTGGTACCATATTATCACATATGCATACCACTGTGCATAGCCATGTACTGTACTGTGCAATAATACATTACGTACATACAAACATGCATATCTGGTGCATCAATTATACATAGGGTCAACGTATGTATGCCATTGTACACACATATATACATACATACATATCTGCATTTGCTTACATTTCGTTTTGTAACAGGCTATATGATATTTTGATATTTTCGGTCACTTGTGTTGATATAGAATATTGTGTTTACCCAATAATGAATTTATGTAACGCCACGCGACGGTGTCGTACAAAAGGGGCGATGTCACCTGGTCGGCATGAAAGCCGGCTTGGAAGTAGTGCAAAACATCGGGCGAAACATCTGATGGTGCGGGCGAAGACGCTACTAACGGAGTGGAATCGTTAGTTTTATTAGGTATAAGCAAAGAGGACAGAGCCTCCAGAGCTGAGCAAATTCAGTTGAAGAAACGGGAGAAGGAGAAGTGAAAGAGACAGCGTGAAAAGGCCATGAAGTCGTCGGAGAAGACCATTAAGCAGCTCAGTGGCCAACTCAGTGGAATTCTACAAGATGAGTACAACTTGGAGGTGGGGAACTCGGAGAAGAGGTACAGGGACAATAGCTCTGGAACCACTTTGTAGGGTTCAACGCCTGAGGAGCCTCATCCGAAGACGACGGAAGGGCCAGTTGAGGTGGATGCTGGGAAGGATGAACAACCGTCCCCTCAGGAGGTTGATAATCCTTCCACACAGACACCGAAAGGGACAAGTGCTCCGCCGGTCTGAGCAAGCAAATGCCGATGTCTAGAGCGAGGAAAACTTACACTCAAGTAGCGGACGCCGATCTCGTTATGCGAGTCATGTACTTGTCACTAGAGGGGCGCCTGGAGGATACACATCTGAGTATCTTCAAGGTATCTTTGTTAGATGTCATGGAGTCTCCTGAAGACGAGGTCAATGACATTGTATTTGTCGGCAGAGCAAAGATGGAGAGCGGATTGTTTGCACTAAGGTGAAAAAATCAGCAATCCACAAAATGGCTGTGTAAGACAGTGGAGCACCTAACCGGTCTATGAGAGGGTGCAAAGCTCGAATGTGAGAGAATAACTGCCTTGTCGGCAAAGAGGAAGATGGCTGACTGTGGCTCATGGCAATGCTGTGGCCAGCGACATCATCCTCAACAGGCTGCAGCGCTAGAACGCCTGTGTGAAGGACACTTCCAAATGGAGTGTTATCCGCACAGAAGAGTTTGGCGAGGCAAAAAGGGCAGGTGTCGTACTCACCGTGTTGTGTCCTAAGGAGGACGCGGAGGCCATCAGGGTCGCAGGGGGGAGACTCAACTGCGGTCTTGAACAGGCCGTCGTTAAATTCCAGAAAGATGCAGTATGAGGGTTGCGATGCGGCTCCTGGCGTGGGGCTAATGGCAGATTCTGCAAGGAAGAAGCAATTAGGGCGGGAGGTAGGCCCGCCCAGGAACCACTAAATGTGTGTCAGCTCAATATTCACCACAGCAAAGCAGCATCAGCAATGATGGTGCGGAGCTTCGATGAGGATGAGCTGACATTGCACTGGTTCAGGAGCCCTGGATCCTTCATGGAAGGATCAAAGGCCTATCTGCACAAAAGATCACTTTGTTTTATCCACAAATAGAAGGGAAGTTGAGGACATGCATTTTAGTTAGACATGGGATACGTCCGATTCTAATGTCTAACTTGTGCTCACCGGATCTCACAGTATTGAGAATAGGTGACGGTGCGGGATCATTTATGATCGCATCAGCATACCTGCCATACGATTCTCCAGACGGACCACCTTCCAGAGACGTGGAAGCACTAGTGAGTAGTGAGATTCTGTGATGGTAAGGGAGTTGGTCTGATCTTAGGCTGCGATGGCAATGCGCACAGTTCTGTGTGGGGCAGCAGCAATGGATTTTGCATTTTGGATTGGAGGGTTGTGGATAGACTAACCATGTCGGACCACAGGGCCATTAAGTTTGCGGTTACGTCCGATAAAAGACATAGGAACGACTGTAGAATGGTAAGGATACCGAAACGGACGGATTGTACAAGGTACTGCGAAGTTCTTGAGGAATTATTGCCAAGGAGGTTTAAGAGACCTAGAACAACGGCAGATGTTGAGTATCAGGTGAGGGCTATCAGCTCAGCCATGATCAAAGCATTTGAAGCTTCATGTCCTCTGACGGTAGTGGACGAAGGAGATCCCACTCCATGGTGGAATTGGGAACTGAAATCCAAGAAAAAGGACACAAGGAAGGCTTTTAATCGTCACATGAGAGGGGACCCCAACGCATTGGACGACTACAAGTCAAAGTAAAGGGAGCTGAAGAAGGAAAACGTGGAGGGAGGGTGGGACGCGGCTCCTGGCGTGGGGCTAGTGGCAGATTCTGCAAGGAAGAAGCCATTAGGGCGGGAGGTGGGCCCGCGCCAGGAACCACTAAATGTGTGTCAACTCAATATTCACCACAGCAAAGCAGCATCAGCAATGATGGTGCGGAGCTTCGATGAGGATGTGCTTGACATTGCACTAGTTCAGGAGCCCTGGATTCTTCATGGAAGGATCAAAGGCCTATCTGCACAAAACACCACTTTGTTTTATCCACAAACAGAGGGGAAGTTGAGGACATGCATTTTAGTTAGACATGGGATACGTGCGATTCTAATGTCTAACTTGTGTTCACCGGATCTCACAGTAGTGAGAATAGGTGACGGTGTGGGATCATTTATGATCGCATCAGCATACCTTCCATACGATCCTCCAGACGAACCACCTTCGAGAGAGGTGGAAGCTCTAGTGAGATCCTGTGATGGTAAGGGGGTTGGTCTGATCTTAGGCTGCGATGCCAATGCGCACAGTTCTGTGTGGGGCAGCAGCAATGAAAACTATAGAGGAGAGTGTCTACTCGAATTTATAGAAAGATTTGGTCTACAAGTTGCCAATAGGGGAACAGAACCGACCTTTGTCGACGCACGTCGTTGCGAGGTTATTGATGTTACTCTGACGAATGTCAAAATGTTGGATAGGATTTTGGACTGGAGGGTTGTGGATAGACTAACCATGTCGTACCACAGGGCCATTCAGTTTGGGATTACGTCCGATAAAAGACATAGGAACGACTGTAGAATGGTAAGGATACCGAAACGAACGGATTGTACAAGGTACTGCGAAGTTCCTGAGGAATTATTGCCAAGGAGGTTTAAGAGACCTAGAACAACCACAGATGTTGAGTATCAGGTGAGGGCTATCAGCTCAGCCATGATCAAAGCATTTGAAGTTTCATGTCCTCTGACGGTAGTGGACGAAGGAGATCCCACTCCATGGTGGAATGGGGAACTGGAATCCATGAAAAAGGAGACAAGGAAGGTTTTGAATCGTCACATGAGAGGGGACCCCAACGCATGGGACGACTACAAGTCAAAGAAAAGGGAGCTGACGAAGACTCTACGCAACCGTAAAAGGAAAATGTGGAGGGAATTTTGCTCAAATATGCAAGATATGACCGATGTATGTAGATTACAGAGGATCATATCAAAGGACCCGGTGTCAAAGTTGGGATTAATTCGCAAAACGAATGGATCCTTTACAGAGACAATCGGAGAGTCACTGAATTACCCGATGGAGGTGCATTTTCCAGGAAGCTTTAGATCGGAAGATCCTTGGGAAGCCACCCGCAGGGTGCAAACAGGAATGAAAGATTGAAAGCTGAAAGGATAGTCACCATAGATGGAGTGATAAACGCCATTAAGCGTTTCTATCCATTCAAAACAGCGGGTACAGACGGGATATTTCCAGCCCTACTTCAGTGGGGTGCAGAAGCTCTGTTCGACAGGCTTCTGGGAATATTTACTACTTGCCTGGCTACAGGATATATCCCGACTCAATGGAGAGAGACTAAGGTTGTCTTTCTTCCAAAGCCGGGAAAAAAGGACTACTCAGAGGCTAAATCTTTTCGGCCGGTTAGCTTGACCTCCTTTCTGCTTAAATGTATGGAGGGAGTACTGGCGGACTACATGGAAAGGACAACGCTTCTGACAGAACCACTGAGCAGGTATCAGCACGGCATACAGAGCTGGCAAATCCACTGAAACTGCCTGTACGAACTCGTTCGCGTAGCGGAGAGGGAACTGTCTTGTGGAGGGATATCCATGTATACTTTTATGGATATGGAAGGTGCCTTCGATAAGATTGGTTTCGATAAGCTAAGGATGGCCCTTGCTACTCTTGAAGTCAGCCCAACCATTATAAGGTGGGTGGACAGCATGCTGAGGAAAAGGGCAATAAAATTTCAAAATGGGAGTTACAGACTCAGAGGTAGGGTAATCAAATGGTGTCCACAAGGGGAGTATTATCGCCCATCCTTTGGAACATCACGGTCGATTCCCTACTTCAGCTTCTGGACTCAAAAGGCATACACACCGTCAGATATGCAGATGACATAGCGGTAACGGTGAGCGGTAAGTTCCTGGACACTATTTATGATGCCATGAGAGGTGCACTCAAAATGGTTGAAGGATGGTGCACGGAACAAGGTCTCTCTGTAAATGCTAGTAAGTCGGAAACAGTACTCTTTACTAAAAGAAGGACTGGAGTAACAATAGACCCTCTTAGGCTTTTTGGATCAACGTCTCCAAGGAAGTAAAGTATCTAGGTGTCATCCTGGATAACAAGCTGACTTGGAATAGTCACGTCGATGACAAGATCCAGAAGGGCAAGCAGGTATTGCATCAGTGTAAGAGTGTTCGGTCTCATGTACGGAATTACTCCCAGAGCAGCGCACTGGATCTATACAACGATGGTAGGGCCCTTAATAGCGTATGCTGCTGTGGTCTGGTGGCCAGAGGTCACTCAAAAGACCGCGAAAAGCAAGTTAGATAGGTTGCAAAAAATGGCTTGTACCAAAGCTATCCGGACTACCCCAGTAGAAGCATTTCAAGTCTTCCTGGGGCTGCTGCCGTTGGACTTGCATATTATGAAGTCGGCGGCATTAACAGCATTACGTCTGAAGACAACCAATAATTGGTATGGATTCGGCACGGAGATAGGACACAGGGGCATCCTGTCACTGTTATATAGTAGTGTAAAGGAGGCGCAAATGCCAATGGAAGGAATGGGTCGGCTGAAGATGACTGAAAAGTCACACAGAACAGTAATTGAAGACGGCCTCACACACAGAGTGCATGCTAGTTGGGACTTGCATACACTCTGAATCTAGGAATATACGTATCGGTCTATCAAGCTTGGTCTAATGCATGCGCTAGACCATCTACTGCATAAAAAGGTGCAAAGTAAGAACATCTTGCCAGCACTCGATAACCAGGCGGTGGTCAGGCGACTGCAACAACCTACAGTATCTTCTAAGTTGACGCTTGAATGTGTTCAGAAACTTAACTTAACATTGTCACACCCGTCACCTTCTTATGGAGGATACCCTGCGGGGAAGGGACACATTGGTATAGAACAAAATGAAGCTGCAGACGCCTTGGCTAGACAAGGATCTGAAGCTGAATTTTATGGACCGGAACCAGTAGTTGCTCTAAGCAGCGGGACGGTGAAGGCAAACGTCGAAGATAAAGAAACTCCATCTCACGAGATGGGAGAACTTATCTACTTGTAGACAGGCAAAGGCTTCGTTGAGGCTATCAAAGGGCAGTGAATCGGGGAGGGCTCTCAGTCTAGGACGAATGACTCTAAGCTGGTTGACTGCATTAATTACTGGGCATGGCAATTTCAGTTACCACCTCAGCAAGATGGGTCTTGTTGATGGGGAAGATGCTGACATTTGCAGATTATGCATGGAAGAGGCAGACAGCGGCGCACATAGTATGTCAGTGTCCTGCATTGGCAAGCAAGAGGATGTCCACACTGGGTCGCCAATTTATTGATGAACTCGAAATGTGGAACATACCCCACAAAGACATGCTTGAAATAACTCGTGATGTTATTATGAGGAAGGAAGTAGAAGAATTCTGCAACCGAACAAATAATTAACACACGATTTGAGGGACGAAAAGGGACCCATATAAGTGGTCTGATTCGGCTAATCATTAAAATATATAATATAATAGGCCTACATATAATATGGCGCCAGCCTTTAATCAAATCGAAAAATTTTGGAGTCTCCTTCCTGTCGCTGCCCATCTCTATCTCCTCGCACTCGCGGCTTTCTGTTCTCTTTTCTTACGCCTGAAAAGACGTTTCTCCGCACCCTTTTTCTGTCTGTACGTTCCTTAACAACTCGCGTTGCTCTTGCACTCAGAGTTCTTTTGTAGGCGGCGTGTTTCTCTGCGGTAGCGTAGCGTCATACCACTCGTTCCTCAGAGGGCGGTAGTAACCTATTACCTCTTCGGCATCAGCAGTCGTGGAGTGGGATATGTGTATACACCGTACGCTTGTATCATCAAGTTTGGGAGTGTTCTGCCTATCAGATCCGAGCACCGAGTGGCAAAAGCATCTGCTGCCTCTTTCAAGCTTTCTCTGTGTAGGAGTTCGTTTATTATTTGCGACACATAAACATGCATGCACTCTGCCTGCAACAACATAGTGATCCGAGTCGATGTTGGCACCACGGTCGATTTCACGTCCATCACACTGAAAGTATGCCTTCCGTCAATCACCACGTTATCAATTTGGTTTCTCGTTCACTAATCTCGAGACAACCATGTCGCTTTGTGGAAATCGTGATGCAGGAATCTGGTACCACCAATTACCATGTTTCGTACTGCGGCGAAGTCGATCAGCCTCATTCCGTTATCAGAGGTGTTATGGTGGAGGCTGAATTTTCCGACAGTAGGACCAAAGGTACCCTCCTTACCCACCCTGGCATTGAAATCACCAAGCGCGATTTTGATATCTTGGCGTGATATGGCAGCGGTCATAAACTCCTTCGAGGCGCTGAAAGGAGTTCTCTTTTGTGCATCGTCCTTCTTATTGTCGGATCGTGTTTTCATTAGGTGAGAGTTTTTATGTGGTGGGTACCAAGCCCAACACACAACCTCGAATTGAGGGAAATTTTCACAGCAAATTACTTCCATAAAAAGTGCCAATTCCTTGTAGAGAGGTTGGGTAATGTTCGAGAGAAAAATCTTTGCAATACAAAGCTGTTCTTAAGCCGGGAACTGAGCCCACCACCTATATATCAGAAGCCCAACGCACTAACAAGCTACGGCACCCAGCAATCACATATCCAACAGGAAACTCCGAACTACTGGACGAAGGGAATACCTCTACACTACAATGTCTGAGTGCGTATTCCTACGAAGCTCACTCATTTTTGGAATGACACAGTATAACACTCGGTGTCCAGTGAAAATTGGCCGTTTAATACCGAACAGGGTTTCAGATAAGGTGATTCGCTATCGAGCGACTTCTTCAATTTTATTATATAAAAAATAATACGAGCTGCTGATCCACGACATGATGGCACTACCTTCAACAAACAACTGACATAATCGGAATGTCGAAATGCATAGTGTCAACAAAGAAAGGTCCGGGCGTCTTGGACAGCACTTCACTGTTGATAACTACTCTTTTGAAGAATGAGGGACTTTATTTATCTTGGAACCAGCATTAACACCGGTAGTGAAGTCAGCCTGGAGATATTGCGAAAGATCATTTTTGATAACAGGTGCTACTTTAGGCTAAGTGAGCAACTGAGAAGATTAGCCCTCTCTCGAGAAACGAAAACCTACAATTCTAATCTAGAAGTCTTTCCTTATGCTAGCGCTTACATAAGGAGTTGAAGCTTGGACAACTTCTACCTCAGACGAGAGAATGCTAGGAGTTTTCCAGAGAAGAGTCCTACGCAAGATCTTTGGACCTATATGCGTTGGAAGCGAGTATCGGATATGGTAAATAGCCACAACCTGTATGCCAACACCGACGTAGTAAAGCCCATTAAAATTCAGCGGGTGTGCTGATACGTTCTTGTTAAGGAAGTGTTATATTCGGAACCCGCTGGAGGATGACGCAGACCTAACCTCCCGTGAAAAGTACTGAAGAACTTGGCGGCTCTTGGAATTTCTAACTGGCGCCAGCTATCGAAGGACAGAGTTGGCTGGCGAATAATGCTGGATTCGGCCAAACCGATTTTCGTTTGTAATGGCCACTTAAGTGTAAGTAGGTACTTTGAGGTTTCAAATTTTTTTCTTTCATAATTTCAGAATTAAAAAACAATACTTTTTTTTACTTCGTCGTCGCCGAGGTTACGTGTTAAGTAAAAAGTGTGCTTAAATATTAAAAAAAAAACATTTCTTTTAAGGAAACATAAAAACGAAAAATGTGACATTAAGGATTATATAATGGACGATATAGTTCAAATATGAAGTTTTTTTTATAACCAAATAAAACCAACACTTGATTTAAATACATATAGCGTGCTCATTAAAATCAATGTACATTCCGTAGGAAATTTATTTTCTTTTGTTTTGTTGTTTGCCGCAGTAAATTTTTATTGACTTTGTCCTGAACCCATGGCACATGCACTTTTTTCATCCATCCAAAAATTTTTTCCCAAAAACAATGCGTTTTATTTAAAAAAAAATTAAGCTTTAAAAATTTTGAGCTTTCGTGATAGCACGTACACTTTTTTTGTCTTTTGCTTTGTACTCGTCATCCCGTGCGTTGAATAACTAATTTTTTGGGGTTTTTGCTTTTTCAGATTTCGTAAGTTTATGCCTGTTATTGGAGAACAACAATTTGAGCTGGTTTTGATTTTGCTAATTGATTGGTTTTTGCCATTTTGATGGATTAGATTACGTTTTAACATCAGTAATTATGATAAAAACGTGTTGAACTGAACATTATGTACACAAGTGATAATTTGTCAAAATATACTGTTATGAATTTTACCTGTGGTGGAAAACGACATAAGACAACAATTTGAAGTATTTTAAAATTGATTAAAAAGCTATTCGAGTCGAAATATGCCGAAAAGATACCACAAATTATGCAGTTTGGAACTAGTTAATTTTTTTGTATCTCCAAAATCACCATATTTTGATCAGATAAAACAACATATCAAAAATCATAATAATGTTATTTTTTAGAATCTTGTTCCATAAAACAGTCCTCGTAAAAAAAATATAGAGAAATATAAAAAATATGTGTCATTTTTGAAATTTACCCAAACAGTTGCAGGGTAGTGTGTTGAAACATAATTTAACATTTTTAACATAAAAAAACTCGACATTTTTAATATTTTATATAAATAAAAGAAAAAGGAAAAAAAATGAATGATTAATACGATACCGATCTAATCTAAGGAAAACTGCTGGAAAGTGCAAAAATTATAAAAAGACACACATAATGCGGAAATGTAGAGAGAAGAAAAGAGAATTGTAGAGGAATAACGCTAACATGATTAAAAGCGAAACCGGTCGATTTCCACAGAGAAAATTTATTGATTAAATGGTAATCGAATTGAATCAATCACTTCGAGCTTATAGTAACAGAAACATGTTCGAAAGCATTGCGAAAGGTTGAAATGCGGTTGCCAAATGGTATCGCTAAAAATTGGAAATTGTGCAGGGTGTGTTTCTTTTAGAGTTAAGTAGTTTCCGATAGGGATAAAACGGCATATCAGTTATCAAATCTAGTAACCCAAAAGTAATTTGTACCCAGCAAAGTTTGCAAATTTTATCGTGGAAAAATTGACACCGCAACAACGCTTACAAATATTGACATTTTATTACGAAAATCGTGGTTCTGTCATCCAAACTCAAACATCGCTATGGTTGGATTTGGAGTGAAGATAATCCACAAGAAATTCTTCAGACACCATTACATCTACAAAAACGTACTGTTGGGTGCGCTTTATGGGCTGGTGGAACAATTAGTTCACGTTACAACACAACAACGTGACCATCAATGGCGATCGCTACAAAGCTATGATAACTGACTATTTCATTCCCCGATTGCGTGGTATGAATGTGGGAGAGATGTGGTTCCAGCAAGACGGCGCTACATGCCATACATCGGACATAACAGTCGATTTATTGTTATGGCATAAAATTTAGCGACAATATAATATCTCGAAATAGACCTGTGAACTATCCTGGAAGATCTTGCAACTTAACGCCTCTTGACTATTTGTTGTGGGAATATGTGAAAGGGCTAGTTTATGTTGATAAACCAGCAAATTTGTATGAACTGTAAGCCAACATTGAGAGAACTATCGCCGAGATTAGGCCCCAAATGCTTGACTTGACCACCCGCGGTGACAATATGCCAGAAATCATACCTAAACATAAATCGCATAAAATAAACTTTTAGTTCAGAATATTATATTTTACCCTTTTTCCCAAATTTGAAAGTGCTTCACTCTAAAAAAAGAACACCCTGTATAAGTAGTTTCTAATAATATATTTCAGGAACTTAAACTCAACTAATTTTACACAAGGATTTAATTATGGATTTCTTCCTTATTTGAGCTAAATTCGGAGAAACTCATGAACCTAAAACTATTAGCTGCTTTTGGTTTCACTCAATACCAAGCCAAAGAGTTTGATATTGTCTCATAGTGTTATAGATAAAGACTTCAAAAATAAATAACATATTGAATATAAAAAATAAATAAATATGTGGCACTTAAAGCCCCAAAGGGCTCATTGGCCGAGCTTCTCTTCCATTACTGTTGTGCGTCTTAAATTTTGGACAGTATTAGAATGGACCTACTTATTTTAGCCGGTTCCGAACGGCAGAACACTTGAGACATCACTTTTTCTGAGCTTTGTCACAGAGTTCTTTTTAGAAGCTTTTTCATGGCAAGTTGTTACTGTCGGAAGAATCGCCAATTGCTTGCCGACAGGTGGGTATCGTTCGAAAGAAAAATCTTTTCGATATTAAATTTGTTATGCATCAGCCGGGTATTGAACCACGACCTACAGATCAGAAGGCGAACACACTAACCACTGAGCTACGGCATATACATATATAAAAAAATTGGTTAAAAAAATTGGTTTCGTTAGACAAATCCAAATACAAATTGACATAATCTACGTTATTATATCCAAAACAGCCTAATAGTTGCAAAATTGAAGAATAAAGGTATGAGGTGTATACTAATATGTAGTATTTACAATTCTGTGAATTGAATTTATGAAACGCTTAAGTGGTAAAATATCCCTGTCCCTTAAATAAATACGTACTAGTATATTGTAGGGTAGGTGGTAGGTATGGGGTGGCTTCCCCGAATTGGAACACTTAGGCTACCAGATATGTTGCGCGGTCTTTCCGTAACAGAGCGTATCTTATTTTTCATTCTACCCTTTATTGTTAGCTTACAGGTGCTCAATGGAGTGCCCATGCTTGCAAAATCAGAGGAAAGTTCTAGCGTCGTGCCATTTCTGACTAGTTGCCTGGAACGTCACTATGACCCGGCACCCACATTAGGTGCAGATTACACTGCTCAGCCATCTCTAGCTTAGAGCCGTCAGTGAAGATCTGGTTTTATTTATCCAGAAGTTTTGGGGTTCCCTGATCCCATTCCCTCCTGTCAGGCATATGGGTGATGAATCTCTTGTTGAACTCGAAAGTTGGGGTGGTGTAATCCAATATCGGTTGTTTGAATGGTTATTGAGGAATGGACACTTTGATGTTGCAACCACTGATGTGCCTTAATTTAAGGCTCGTTATGGCCGCAGATTGCATACAGAAAATCCAGTGGAATAAGGTGAAGCAATCTCTTTGTTGGTGTAGTTCTTGATGCTGTTCTTAATGAGTAGATTTCGGTTAGCTGCTTTCTGCAGAGCAGTTCACCAGACTAACATCCCATATGTTAGAACAAGTCTAACTACAGCTTTGTTGATCAAGTGCATGACATTTGGTTTAAGACCCCATATCTTGCTTATTGCTCCCTTGCAGGCATACAGAGCAACATACGCTTTCTGGACTCAGTTTTTAATGTGCTGTGTCCAGTTTATCTATGACTAGTCCCAAAACGGTAGCCTCTTCTTTGAGCTCGAGGTTAGTGTTGATTAGTCTGAGTGGAGAAAAAGATTCGGGCTTGTATCTTCTGGTGAAGAGAACCACTTCCGTTTTCGACGGGTTTACGCTTAGACCACGGGTTTACGTTTAGACCACGGGTTTTGGCCCATCTGCTCATCTGCTGACTTTGTCTAACGAGTTTTGCATAAGGTCCTTTATGGTGTCTTGCAATCTACCGGTTACAATACGCATACGCTATCGCTTTACAGCCCCGGCCTGCAGACTTCTCAGTAGTTCTTTGACTACGTGATTCCAAAGAAGGGTTGATTGGACGCCTCCTTGTGGAGTTCCTCTGCTAACTCTCCTTGAGAGTGAGGAGCTATCGAGCTCTGGGAGAATAGTTGTACTTAGTGGAGGATGTTCTATCCGGTGTACCAGGTGCTCCTCCATCCCAAGTCGAGTCAATGCTCCTGTGCTGGCTTCTAACTTGACATTGTTGAAGGCACCTTCTATGTCCTGGAAGGTTGCCGACATGTAGTGCCTGTGGTCCATTGACTTGTCTATGGTATGTATTAAAGTGTGCAATACGGTTTCTACTGACTTGCCCTTGATGTAGGCGTGCTGGCACTCGGAGGTTTGCTGCACTTCAATCGTTTGTCTGGGGTGTAGATCTATAAGTCTTTCTAATGTCTTTAGCAAAAAAAACGAGAGGCTTAAGGGCCGAAAGTCATTGCGATTGGCTTGGGAGCATTTACCTGCCTTTGGAATTGAATCCCTCGATCCCCATTCGATTTTCTGCCTGGAGATAATATGAGTGTTAATGTTGAAAAATTTGTCTTCATGCGTACATACTTTGGACAGTATATTCCGTATTGTCTGGATGGAAAGTGTGTATCAGTGAGAAGTTTTAGAGCCTCTTTCTCTGAGGCGGTCCATGTTCCATCCGCCTTGTGTAGGGCCTTCCGCCTTCTTTAATATCTTTGCAGTAGGTTTTCAACGAATTTCGTTGCGCTCTTCTATGGGCTTTTTTGTATTTCCTTCAAGTTTCTTTGTGCAGGTCACAGTCCGCTTCCAGCCTGGATCTCTTTGCTTTGTTGAATAATTTTCAACTCTCTGTCCTTAGCTCACTAACGGGGTTTCCATATTTCCGTAGTTTTCATATCGGGCTGTTCCGCGCCATGCTGATGGTCTTAGTCAACTGACTTACTAGGGATTCTAATGTTTCCCTACTGCTTATGTCTGAACCTATTACTTTGATGCGACTGTTCATAATATTCCTGAAGGTTATCCAATTCGTCCTTCGAATATTTCGAACTATTGGAGATTCTTTAGGATGCTCATCAATCATAAATTCAATGAAAATCAGGGTTCCTGTGAAACCCACGAACTTCTAATCCTGTTATGTTAGAGGAGGCAAGAGTAATGTCTAACACTTTCTACTATTTCTGGTTATAAAGGTGGGAGAGTTTCCTATGTTGCATACTAGTAAGTTAGTAGTTGCTAAGTAATCAAAAACCTTTTTCATTGATATCGAAGCTGCCCAAATTTTGTGGTGCACGTTAGCATCGCATCCGATGATTATCGCCAGCTGCCTATGCAGCCGATCTTCTCAGAGTATCTTGTGGTGGGGCTCCGGATTGTCGTGGTACATGTAGCCTGAAGCGATCCAGTAGCATCGCCCATTTAGTTCAAAGGAGATGCTGGCTAGGTCTTCATGACTGAAATTAGGGTGCAAATATGCATTAAGTGGTTCCTTGATAAGGATGCAAGCACGTGGTCTACCTGCACAATTGCTGTGAAACAATTTGTATTTTGGGAGCCCTATTCCACAGATGTCATTGGCCACCGTCCATGGTTATTGGATTAGGGCGATGTCTGCCCCGCTTCTAATAAGGCTAATAACTAATAACTAATTCGGCTGACGCCGCTTTACAGTTTGATCTGAACTGCACCGATCATTGTCCATTACATTCGTCACCATCCGTATCTCCTAGAAGGTTATCCTCCTCTCATATCCTATCGTACGCCCCTGTGAAATCCGAACCGGAAGATATAAAATCTGTCCAGGTCAGGCCCCCGGTGGCCCTAAAGGACTGGGCCGAGGGATATGAATGTTTGAGCTGACGAATTGGTTTTACAGCTTATGGTTGCCATATTTGTTTTTTAATATCTGATATTAATTGGTCTTTGTGTTCAAATATCAAATTTTACAGCTTACGGATGCCATATTTGTCTTTTAATTTCTGATGTTTGATGATCTTTATGTCAGTAAAGTTTGCCATTTGATCATGATCAAATTCACGTTATCCACTACGATTGGAAATGGTACAAATATTTTTTAAGAATACAGAAAAACGTTTTATTACTGTGAATGGCGAGTGTTATCGAAGCTAATAATGAATAAATGTCGTCAAGTCGGACGACATTTATTTTCAACAAGACGGCGCAAATTGCGATTCAGCCGACGATGGATCTTTTGCACGGAAAATTCAGTGACTCCTAAAACTGGCCTCCAAGATCGTGTGATGTAACTCCACTGGACTAGTTTTTTTGGGGTTACGTTAAATCACAGATTTACGCCAACCAATCTAAAATTATTGACAAGCTCGAAGCCAACATAAGAGCCACAAAAGCCGCAATATAACCTGAAATGCTGCACTGAGTCATAAAAAATTGGAGTGATCGGATAAGCCATATTGTTTAAATCATAAATGGCAAAAAATATAGGGTCTAATAAATTCAAAGTTTACCAAATTTGGCTGTTTACCTCAATTTCTGTGCTTCACTTCAATTTCAAATCTTACTGTTCTTAATGGAAAACCCTTCACGAATTGATTTTCTGAAAATTATCGACTTTGCGTACAAAATGAATTTCCCAGAAGCCAATGATTGAAGAAGATTGTATTTTTTTTACTACCACTCACGGCAAAGGAGCAGTAGATTGAGATGGCGCGTCAGTAAAGAAAAAAATGTGGAAATTAGTAAGAACAAAAAATATAATTTTGCAGGATGCTTTAGATGTTATATAAAAAATGGTCAAAAACTTGCAATATTGTGGCCGTCAAAAAATTAAATTCTTTTTATTTTGGCTATAAAAATTACATTGATTTTGCTAAAAGTTTAACGCTTTTATAAAAAGCAGATTTCATCGATAAACTGGGTTTACCCCATTCTTCAGTTTTCTCATTATTTCCAAATAAAAAAGAAGTAATTATATAAGAAATTTACAAAATTTACGTACGGTACAAATCGTAAGACTAAGGAGGTGTTATTTTCTGAAGATTGCAAGAAGAAATTTCTTATGCGGAAGAAGAAATACTATTACGATGGATCTTCCGACAGGACAGCGAATCGTAATATACTTCCAAAAAGGCAAAAAAGTGGTTTGAAGGCTACAACGTAAGGGTTTTGGAATGGTCAGCACAATCACCTGACCTAAATCTGATTAAAGGATCTCTGGAAGGATGTTAAAAATTTCATGAAGACCGTAAAAACAAAAAATATTTCAGAGATGTGGTGAAGCTACTTCTTATTAATTTTAAGAACATATAACTAAATATGTTTTGAATGATATTAAAATTTTGTCTTCTTTTTTTCTGGGTGCCGTAGCTCAGTGGTTAGTGTGTTCGCCTTCAGATCTGTAGGTCGTGGTTCAATACCCGGCTGATGCATAACAAATTTAATATCGAAAAGATTTTTCTTTCGAACGGTACCCACCTATCGGCAAGCAATTGGCAATTCTTCCGACAGTAACAACTTGCCATGAAAAAGCTTCTAAAAAGAACTCTGTGACAAAGCTCAGAAAAAGTGATGTCTCAAGTGTTCTGCCGTTCGGAACCGGCTAAAATAAGTAGGTCCATTCTAATACTGTCCAAAAATTTAAGACGCACAACAGTAATGGAAGAGAAGCTCGGCCAATGAGCCCTTTGGGGCTTTAAGTGCCACATATTTATTTATTTATTTTTTCTTTGTTCCTATTATTTCAAACAGCTAATTTTAGAAGTTTTATAGCAAAGATGATAAAATTAAAGAACAGTTTTGTTTTTCGGATTTTTGTTACATATTTTTTAATATATATTGTATACAAAAAGCAAGTATTCTTTCGAAATGTACGCCTTTGGACTTTGGCCAATCATCAATGGCCACACGCACCTCGTCCATTGGAAAATTTGCTACAGTACGAATCAAATCTGTCTTAAAGGAATCAATAGTTAGATATTTTTTGTGGCAAACCATGTCCTCTAAAACTGTCCACAATTTGTAATCCAGTTTAAATCAGGATTGCCAGATGACCATACCTCAGAGGAAATGAATGCTGGTAAATAGTTTTGGAGCCAAGTGCAGATGCTTCCTTAGGTAACCGTGCGTACACCCTATCATTTTGCTTGCTAAGTTTTTCCTGTACATTAAACATGTTTCCATTGGTAAACAAGATTTTTGTGTTTAAGTTATCAGAGTGCTTACCAAAAAGCGTTTACGATTTTCCATCCTATTTTTTTCAAAGCTGCAGTCTTAAAATGTCCGATACTGCGTTTGAAAGCTTCAAGTACCAAATCTTTTTCAATAATTTGACTGACGGATTTTTGTGAGACATTCATCTCCCGGACCATGATTTTGTTTTTGGAGCGTATTTCGCTGAATTTTTGATTTGACAGCATTGATAACGGCACAGCCAGTGGCGGTCTTTGACATCCCCAGTCTGCTTAAATTGTTTTTTACACCGATAGTTGAACACACGACTAGTCCCGTGCGAGCGTAGCATTTTGAAAATATGATTTTTTTTCAATGCACATTTAAATAGCGCTATAACAGCGACACGATTCTCGTTATATGACCACTCCATGGTGAAAGCTGAGACAATGTAGTAACTGAAGCAATATATAAGCAGTAGCCATTCGAGTGCTTATATGAGAATACATGTATTAGATTTTCAGTGTGGCAGTGTGTGGTATACGGTAGCCGTAACCATATATACACGATTATATGTAAGTACTAAATCTTGAGCTAGCCCTCTATCCATCATATTTTAGGGTTGAATATATTGTTTGGGATGTTATCATTACAAAAATTTGTACCTTTCTTCTACTTATTTTAAAATGGAATTTACAAATTATTTACTTGATTGCTATTGTTATTGCTGCTATAATTTAGAAAAAATAAACATAGACAATAAATAACAGTTGATAATAGCCTTTGAAATAGCTTTTATCCAACTTTATCGTTTTTATGGAGTCGAAATGATATGAAAATTTGTAAGAATAATATAAGAAATTTTCCTGTATTGGCCGTTCCTCCCAAGTGCAAAAGAATTGCACTAGTAACATAAAAGTTGCATAAAACATTGTCCTCAAACCTAAAAAGTTGTTACAATAATTTCCGCCTTTATTCTTTTTAATCGCATAAATATTGTATGAACGTTACTGCCTATCCCGAATAAAACCGAATTTAAAGCAAAGCATGTTAATATCTAAACTAGTTATATTGCAGTAAGTAGTGCTACTTGGAATGCGTGGTTCGTGTAATTCTTATCGGTATTCTTTGCGTATAACTACACATACAGTGGCTCCCAGCTTATTTCGTACAGTGACAGTTTAAAAATTGCTGCAGTCGTAATTCCTAATATAGCAAAAATTTGAACAAAATATAAATGCCATTTTTGAAAGGAAGGTTTGTTTTTCATTTTCCAAAATTTACTTTTTCAAAATTTTAGTGTTTGACACTATAAAAAAATAAAATAAGAAAAAAATAGGAAAATTCATGTCACAGCTTATTTCGTACAGTCTCTTTAAGTTCAAACTAAAAACAAAGTAAGTTGATTTTAATATTTAGTATGACATCCCTTAGCGTTAATGACAGCCTGGAGTCTATTTGGCATTGAATCCACCAATTTTTGAGTGATGTCTGGTGTGATTTTTTTCCATTCTTCCATCAGTACCTTCTTTAGGTCTTGCTTATTAGAAATCTTGTGTGTTCTTATTTTATTGTCCAAAATAGACCAAAGATTTTCAATCACATTCATGTCAGGTGACTGTGGTGGTGGAGACATCAAGTGTGGGCAGTTCAAATAAGCCAAGATTGCACAATCCCAGATTTATGTTTTGGGTCATTATCTTGGTAGTACCGAAATTCATCCCGCAAATCCAGTTTGTCTGCACTTTGAAGTAAATTGTTTTTCAGAATCTCGAGGTACTTCATTTTGTCCATTGTCCCCTCAATAAAAACCAATTCACCTACTCCGGCTGCTGACATACAGGCCCAAACCATCACGCTACCGCCACCATGCTTCACTGTGGGCTTAAGGTTCTCCTTGTTTAGCTCGGTATTCGCTTTACGCCAAACATATGACATTCCGTCCGAACCAAAAATATTAAACTTAGACTCATCCGCGAAAATAACGGTATTCCAGAACGCAGGAGTCTTAATAATATGCTCTTTGGCGGAGTCAAGTCGGCGTTGTATATTCATTTTTGAAATGAATGGTTTCTTTCGGGCTACTCGACCGTTCAAGTCATGATTGCGCAGCACACGTCGGACAGTTTCAGCACTGGATGATTTCCTATTTCACGCTGAACCTCTGCAGCCAACTTCGGAGCGGATAACTTTGGATTTTTCTTAATTTTTCGTACAATATAACGCTCGTCTGATGCGTTGAAAATCTTATTAGGTGCTTCTCTGCCCTTGTTCTCCAACCGATTTTCGCGAACGAAGCGTTGAATGATGTATTGGACAGTTGAGGCACTTAAATTTGTCATTTCAGCAATTTTTCGCACACTCTGACCTTTCCTAAAATGGTTAATTACCAGTTTACGCTGTTCCATCGTTGTACGATGACCCATAAAGCTAAATGTTTAATTTACAGCACTTTAACTATTTAAAATAATAATAATAAAAATTGTTATAATAGTTAAAAAGGTCCAAAAACTCATACAATTCAAAAAAACTTTGTAACTGCGCGGCAGAATGAAACTTACTTACATTGAAGTTTGTGTACGAAATAAGATGTGAGCTGAAAATCAGCTGATCAATAGTTTTTCTCTCTTGCATAACTAAAAGAAAAATTTTTGGGGCTCCCCGTTTTCTTATTAGGTTTACTAAACACATACACAGACATCTACATTCAAAACTTATCGATAAGTTTTTTAGTTTCGATGTTACAGCCATGTACATAAAAATATATACACTGTACGAAATAAGCTGTGAGCCACTGTATAAAAACCAAAAACAAAAGGAATTAGATATCTACTCACAGCAAGTGCATATTCTTGCTTGACTTTAGCGGATTGTGAATGTACAATTTCAACAAGAAGTGTCATATGATTGCGTTATCGAACGATGTTGATTGACTTTTTTGGACTGAAACTGATGCTATGGACGTGGACCACGTTTATTTTCAGTAGGACGTCGCCACGTGCCATACAGCTGGAGAAACAACAGCTCTATTGCGTGAAAATTGTGTGTGTTTCTCGAAATGGAGACTTTTAGTCGCAGAGATCGTGCGGCTTAACACCATTCGACTTTTTTCTTTGGGTTACATTAAAGATAAAGTCTACATCAATGCTCCAGCAAATATTGAAGCATTCAAAGACAATATTAGAGCTAGTTTCCGAGAGATACAGACGCAATTATGTGAAAATGCGATGAAAAATTCATCATAAGGATGAGCATATACAAGAAAAGTCGCGGTAGACATTTTGCAGATATTGTATTCCATTACTCATACTAACCTCAGAACTTGTAATTGCGATTAAAATAAAATTACCAGCTCTTTTAAAAAAAATATTGGTTTTTTTCTTCTTTAAAATGACACCTCTCGTTGAAAGGCGTTGTAGTTATAAAAGCATACATTACTTATGAAACACAAAACGGTACAATATATAATAAATGACCAGCAAAGATCGAAAATAACCCTCTACTTATTTTCATTGTTTCTCAAAAACAAAACAAACAGAAAACTCTCAAGCAAAACGTGTGTCTAACCATGCTATATATTTCTGTATGATTTTTGTGTTTTCTGTTGTGGGTTATTTATCAACTTTAAAATTCATTTCTTTCAGTGTTTAAAACGAAGTAGCAAAAGTATAATTATTCCTTGTCTCTGCTTTGATTGCTTTCAACCGCTTAAAATGAGTCATTGCTTCTGATTATGCTTTTGAAAAAAAAACAGCAGTTTCAGTAAAAGAGTAAAAGCAAATGCAGAAAACGTTTACTGACTAAATGCGCAGCACTTTCGGCAGTGATCGACTTGCACATTTTTATTTTGCCTTTCTTTTGCTTGTGGTCAGTAGCACAAGTCAAAGCAGAAGCAATAAGTTTGCTTTTGCAAGCCATTAGCAGTCGTAGTCGCAGTCGAAGAAGCAGCAATTGGTTTGCTTTTGCAAGTCGTCAGAAATTCATAGTCGAAGAAGCAGGAATTCGTTTGCTTCCGCAAGTCTTCAACAATCTCAGTCAAATGTGCAAAACTATTTTTTACGTTTTTACATACATTTACGAATAAAATGTATGTTTGCTTTTGAAAATCGGCTGTGAATGGACTAACTTATTAAACTTTTTAAGAAAGCACTGCAACTTGACTTACTGTAAAGGACTGTTTTTCTTTTTCTACTATACCGAGTTAATACACATGAACTTCGCAGCTATTTTAGACTGTCTCACAGTATACTAGATGTATACTAGATTGGTGCGAAGATCTATGACACAAAGAAGAAAGCGTACACATTCGTAAAATAATACACTGAAAATAAGCACTTTTATACATACATATTGTAGATTATAAATGTTAATGTATATGGTATTAGTATATGCAGATTTAAATATTCATTTATGTTTTATTATAGTTTAGTGTATTTTGAATTAATTTGAGTAAAAAAATAAAATAAAATCTCATCTCTTCTTCTTCGTTTGGGTATCCATAATTTGTATGGAGAAAAAACATGTGTTTTTGCGGGACACCGTCTAGAACCGAAAAATTATCAAAACAATTACTAAATATGAAATCTTACGTGGATCGAAGAAGGTTTAGAGGTTCCGACTAGAACCTCAAACCACTAGATTTCGATTACACACTAACATCCGATGAAGCAGAATTCTTGGTACATGGCCAACTTTGATTTCACGAGTTGCTAAACTTAAGTTGCTTTTCAAACATTTGAAACAGTTAATGTGGAAACAGTTACTGGTATAGCATTATACCAAAAGTTACTTTCAACGCGGCATCAATGTACCATAAAGGGTGTGTAAAATTTAATTACACTTTCACTACTTGTCACATCAATTAAATCGTTTGAATTAGCTAAAAATATATGTTTCTGCTTGTTCTGTTATCAAATACGAGGGCGGATTGATAAAGAAGCTACCTAAGTACGAAAAAGGTAGCACAAACACAAAAACTTTTTTTTTTTTAATTGCGATCTGTCAAACATCAGCTGTTAAAATTTCACCCAAATTCATCGATTAGTTTATTTGTTGTAGTCGTTTGAAGTAACCAACTTTTGTGTTTCTTGAAAAATGGAAAAAAGCGAATTTCGTGCAGTGATTAAAAACTATTATTTGAAAGGGAAACGGAGAAAGAGACAAAAGAAAAGATTAATAACTGTTGATGAAACGTGGGTCCACCACTACATACCTGAAACCAAAAATCAATCGAAACAATGGGTGGAAGCTGGTGGAAGTGATCCGAAGAAGGCGAAGGCAGGTTATGGTCACTGTATTTTGAGATGCACTCGGAATATTGCTTATCGATTATCTTGAAAAAAGATCCACAATCACAGGAAAGTATTATTGTGCATTATTGGATCAATTGAATGATGCAATCAAGAAAAAACGACCACATTTAAAGAAGAAAAAAGTGCTCTTTCTTCAATACAATGCACCGGTTCACACAGCATTAGATACGATGCTAAATACACTTCGAATTGGTTGATCATCCACCTCATAGTCCAGATTTAGCTCCTAGTGACTTTTTCCTGTTTCCAAACTTGAAAAAATGGCTCGCAGGAAAAAGATTCAGCTCAAACGAAGAAGTGATTACCGAAACTAAAGCGTATTTTGAGGGGTTCCCGAAATCGTATTATTCAGATGGTATAAAAAAGTTGGAATATCGTCTTACTAAATGTGTCGAAGTAAAAGGAGACTATGTTGAGAAATAAATGGTTTTTGAAAAAAAAAATGTTTTTTTCCTACTTAGGTAGCTTCATTATCAATCCGCTCTCCTAACACTTATTTTTTCTCCAGCGATGTGTCCGAGAACAACAGTAGCATAAATTATATGCAATTAACTGAGCGAGCGAGAAAGCTCTACATAGGTGATGTGACCATGGTTCTACCATTCGTAACCAGTTATTATAAGTAGGTAACTTCTAATACTTACCAAAATTTAACACGCACAACAGTACCGGCAGAGAAGTTCGGCCAAAAGGCCCTTGAGGGCCTCTAAGTGCCACATATTTATTTGTATTTCATTTATAAAAATGGCATATAGTATAATAAGTTATTAGGATACGTATATATCTCGATGAGAGAATGTAATCAACGAAAACTCATGTATCTATTTGAATAGACATTCTTCGCTAGACGTATGATCTTTCGGGAGCAAAAATTCATGCATGAAAGTAAACAGGCGGAGAAGTAGCAGACAAACAGGTATATAGACTCCTTTTATATATACATATTTGATATTTGATAGTTTGTTTGTTTTTGCTGTTGTTTCTATTATCTCCTTGCTTGTTTGGCTTGTTGTTTGCTGACTTGCTTCTTGTATATTGTTGTTGTTTATTTCTCTTCCTCAATTTATCAGCAGTTAATTTACAATGTTTCTTTCTTGGACTGTGCGAATTTGAGTGTGTATTTTTAGTTAACGAGACAATGATAAACAACAACGGTAGGAGCA
>OY978530.1:25976636-25979136 GCA_963854835.1 Megamerina dolium
GTGGCCACTCCATCACAGTAATTTGTTGACCCCAAACCACTCTTTTGTACACTTCGCCGTGTGTTTGGGGTCATTGTCTTGCTGAAATATCCACCTAAGTGGCATATTAT
Organism: Megamerina dolium; assembly: GCA_963854835.1. NCBI lineage: Eukaryota > Metazoa > Arthropoda > Insecta > Diptera > Megamerinidae > Megamerina > Megamerina dolium. The sequence goes on from OY978530.1 coordinate 25,976,747, forward strand.
CTTAAGCGTACGTTAGCATACAATCTTGAAGAATTGCAACATAATCTGTTGCCTTCATAGTGCCCTGTATGCGATGGAGCGGCCCCACACCATTGTATGAAAATGATCCCCAGACCATAATGTTCCCGCCGCCATGTTTAACGGTCTTTATTGTATATTTAGGATTATAGGCTGTGTTTGGAGGTCTTCTTACGTGATGAATACCTCGATCTGAATTAAACAAGTTTATTTTTGTCTCGTCTGACCAAAGAATGTTACGCCATTTTTCTTTAGACCAACACACATGTTCATCAGCAAACTTTAGTCTTTGTTGCACGTTCCTTTTGGATAGTATAGACACTTTTCTCGGGCTTCGAGACTTGAAGTTTTCCTTTATAAGCACTTTGCGAATAGTTGATGGATCGACATCAATATTCAACTCACTTTTAATTTGTTTGGATGAGATAAACGGATTCTTCTTAACGCAGCGAATTATATTTTTTTTGACTGACAGTGTAATTTTTGGCTTTCTGCCACGCGTTTCACTCTGGGGAACCCTCTTAACTGCGTTCTCCACCATTGTTTTGGAAATTTTGAGAAATTCCGCCACTTTTCTATACGAATTCCCCTGTTTGACCAAATTTTTAATGTGTTCTCCAGTTTTCATATCGCAGTGCTTACCTTTTCCCATATCTATCCAATAAGGAAAAAAGCCAAGCTCTAATTGATTGGTATTAAAACTAAAGTAGTATTCTTACCTTATCTCTGAAAAAAAACAAGTTTTAGTGAAGATATTTACGATATTGTTTTGAAACGACACAATGTCCTTATTAATTCGCACAACCGTACACTGGCTTTGTTGAACACGGAATGACTTTTAACAAAATGTGTGCAAATACTTTGCATTTATGTAACGGAACTTGTTTTTGGAAATAGTGAGTGACGATAATATACCGTTAACTGGAAGCAATTTGCTCGGCTTACTTAGATTGTATTGAAGTTTCGTTTTGACGCGTCTCTGTCCTTATTATTTTTCACATAACTGTATATATATATATATATATATATATATATATATATATATATATATATATATATGTATATATATATATATATATATATATATATATATGTATATATATATATATATATGTATATATATATATATATATATATATATATATATATATATATTGTTACGTTTTTATTCTGTGAGCGTTTAATTCTATTTTAATTACCTTGTTCGATCACTGGATTCTGCTAATAATAACTGCAACACTTATTTTATACAACTATATACAGCAACAATTTATTTAATAAACTCTATTTACAATCAACTCTGTTTATAATCAACTATTTACAATAACACTCTAATGTACTTGCAACTTTTGCCTCTGTATCAATGCTTTCGCAATCACGTTCGGAATTAGATTGATTCTCACTGCTCAACACAGGCTCTATTTATACTCTGTTGGCAACACCCCAGAATCTTCCTTTATCGAGATTCTTCTCTTCCTTTCTCGTTGGCTTGTTCTGGTTATCGCTTATTTCTTTTTGTTGACATTCATGTCGATGCTGCCAATAGTGTCAGTCACAATAGTGATGAGTAACCAACTGTCGATACTCGTTACAATATATTACTACTACTTTTGTACTACTTTTCATACCTTTTTACATTCAATTTGAATTTAAAAGGGTATGTGAAAAGACATAGCTGACCTGTAGCCAAAAATAGCTAGAGAGTAAAGCAATAACAACAATAGGTGGTGAGATCACGGATAGAATGCGTGTGAAGAAAATACATATAGAAAATGGAACTGACCGGGAGAGTCAGTTTCAGTTCTTTAGTTTTCTTTGATTGAGGCATTGCAGTTGGATGCACACCTATTGAAGTTTTGCAGTGCTGACCTCTGTGGTCACGTGCAAGTGAAAGTGTATAAAAATCAAATACCAGTATTATAATAGCCTAGACAAACGGCAGCCTAATTCCTGGTTACCGGCGCACTTAATCCGAATAAAATAATAACCTGACAGACGGCAGTATTGCGGATTAACTAAAGGGCTGATTGCTGTTTTATTAGGTCTGCTCACTTACATTACTATCCCTATCAATTTCTGTCATCTGTTCTTTCTTATTAGAATAAATTCCCAGTAACTGTTTAATTTGAGCTTTCGCTGTTTTAAACGTGTTTGTAATTCCAAAATCTGTTTGATAATGCGAAAATATAACAATGTTCACTTGCATATAAAATTAAAAAACAAAAACCTTTTGACTCTTGTCATTCCCTCTGTTTAGTAGTGTTATCTAAAGCATCCATTTCAATGCTAGTCACACTTTAGTAAATAATAAAACAAAATTAATAATCGAAAAAAGCGTCTTGTGCCCTCTTCGATGGCATATGAAGCACTTA
>OY978530.1:25984136-25991636 GCA_963854835.1 Megamerina dolium
ATGGATCGACATCAATATTCAACTCACTTTTAATTTGTTTGGATGAGATAAACGGATTCTTCTTAACGCAGCGAATTATATTTTTTTTGACTGACAGTGTAATTTTTGGCTTTCTGCCACGCGTTTCACTCTGGGGAACCCTCTTAACTGCGTTCTCCACCATTGTTTTGGAAATTTTGAGAAATTCCGCCACTTTTCTATACGAATTCCCCTGTTTGACCAAATTTTTAATGTGTTCTCCAGTTTTCATATCGCAGTGCTTACCTTTTCCCATATCTATCCAATAAGGAAAAAAGCCAAGCTCTAATTGATTGGTATTAAAACTAAAGTAGTATTCTTACCTTATCTCTGAAAAAAAACAAGTTTTAGTGAAGATATTTACGATATTGTTTTGAAACGACACAATGTCCTTATTAATTCGCACAACCGTACACTGGCTTTGTTGAACACGGAATGACTTTTAACAAAATGTGTGCAAATACTTTGCATTTATGTAACGGAACTTGTTTTTGGAAATAGTGAGTGACGATAATATACCGTTAACTGGAAGCAATTTGCTCGGCTTACTTAGATTGTATTGAAGTTTCGTTTTGACGCGTCTCTGTCCTTATTATTTTTCACATAACTGTATATATATATATATATATATATATATATATATATATATATATATATGTATATATATATATATATATATATATATATATATATGTATATATATATATATATATGTATATATATATATATATATATATATATATATATATATATTGTTACGTTTTTATTCTGTGAGCGTTTAATTCTATTTTAATTACCTTGTTCGATCACTGGATTCTGCTAATAATAACTGCAACACTTATTTTATACAACTATATACAGCAACAATTTATTTAATAAACTCTATTTACAATCAACTCTGTTTATAATCAACTATTTACAATAACACTCTAATGTACTTGCAACTTTTGCCTCTGTATCAATGCTTTCGCAATCACGTTCGGAATTAGATTGATTCTCACTGCTCAACACAGGCTCTATTTATACTCTGTTGGCAACACCCCAGAATCTTCCTTTATCGAGATTCTTCTCTTCCTTTCTCGTTGGCTTGTTCTGGTTATCGCTTATTTCTTTTTGTTGACATTCATGTCGATGCTGCCAATAGTGTCAGTCACAATAGTGATGAGTAACCAACTGTCGATACTCGTTACAATATATTACTACTACTTTTGTACTACTTTTCATACCTTTTTACATTCAATTTGAATTTAAAAGGGTATGTGAAAAGACATAGCTGACCTGTAGCCAAAAATAGCTAGAGAGTAAAGCAATAACAACAATAGGTGGTGAGATCACGGATAGAATGCGTGTGAAGAAAATACATATAGAAAATGGAACTGACCGGGAGAGTCAGTTTCAGTTCTTTAGTTTTCTTTGATTGAGGCATTGCAGTTGGATGCACACCTATTGAAGTTTTGCAGTGCTGACCTCTGTGGTCACGTGCAAGTGAAAGTGTATAAAAATCAAATACCAGTATTATAATAGCCTAGACAAACGGCAGCCTAATTCCTGGTTACCGGCGCACTTAATCCGAATAAAATAATAACCTGACAGACGGCAGTATTGCGGATTAACTAAAGGGCTGATTGCTGTTTTATTAGGTCTGCTCACTTACATTACTATCCCTATCAATTTCTGTCATCTGTTCTTTCTTATTAGAATAAATTCCCAGTAACTGTTTAATTTGAGCTTTCGCTGTTTTAAACGTGTTTGTAATTCCAAAATCTGTTTGATAATGCGAAAATATAACAATGTTCACTTGCATATAAAATTAAAAAACAAAAACCTTTTGACTCTTGTCATTCCCTCTGTTTAGTAGTGTTATCTAAAGCATCCATTTCAATGCTAGTCACACTTTAGTAAATAATAAAACAAAATTAATAATCGAAAAAAGCGTCTTGTGCCCTCTTCGATGGCATATGAAGCACTTACCGGCAAATTTATTTTTGCGTTGATTCCTTGTTCTACCTTTAGGCTTCATATTCGATTGATTGCAATCACGCGCTATATCCCCTCGTTTGTCGCAAATGAAGCACTTACCATTAAATTTGTTTTCACGTCAACCTGTTGTTCTTCCTTCAGGCTGCGCTACAGATTTCAATGCCTGACACACTGCTTCAACCAGATCTGCTGTTTCTGTTTCTAGTTGGCGTACACGTGGCACTGGTCGACACATTAAACTGGCGGCTTCATATGTCAAGGCACTACTGACCGTTTCTGCATATATATTCCTGGGTGACATGACTAGGGCACGCTTTGTCTCTCCATCACGTATGCCATCTATGAATGCCTCTATTTTTATTTTTTCGACGAACTCTTCCGAATTACCAGAGAACGCAGGATGACATAAGCGCTCAATGTCAGAAGCGAATTCCTGCAGGCTCTCATTACTCCGTTGCACTCGCGATCTTAACTCCACTCGATGTAACTGACTCTTGTATTCATTTCCATATTTCCGATGGAGTGTGTCCATCAGTGGCTGATAGCTACCACGATCTTTCTCTGGAACCATCTGTAACACCTCGGAAGCATTACCTTTTAATGCGACTATTAAAGCAGCAGTCTTGTCGCTGTCATCCCATTGATTCTTCGAAGCTGTTGTCTCGAATTGAAGCTTGAAGATATTGAATGGCGTGCTTCCGTCTAATGTTGGTGGCTTTAATTTGATTGTGCTTGAATCTCGAATCACTGATGTGGCTGGTCCATTTATTTTTAGTTGGTTGAGATCGTGCTGTAATTTCTCGAACTTATCTTCCAAATCATCTACATGTTCCTTCAGATCTGTAACCCTTTCATTAACGGCTCTGGAAATTTCATCTACATGTTCTTTTAGTTCTGCAACTTTCTCATTAATAGCCCCAGAAATTTCTTGAAGTTTGTAGTTAATTGTCTTCTGGAACTCTCCCATAACGCTTTCTTGGCGAGCCGAATGTTCTTGAATTTTCATACGCAATTCAGCCGAATGTTCTTGTAGCTGTTGTTATTGCTGCAGCATCATGGTTTTCATGAAATCCATGAGTTGACCACCCGAATCTATTTTGCTATCTTCCTCAGCGTGCACAACTGCTTGTATATCGGCTTCCTCAAAGAACTCATGTTCTTCTACATTAATTCCCTTAGCCTCCATAGCTTGCCTCAGCCTCACCAGCAGTTCCGCCTTTGCACCTGATGACGATAGATTCATCTCTACCAACAGCTTTTTAAGCTGGTCCACTTTTAGTTGGTCAATTTTCACCATCTTTACAGAATCCCACTTCTGACACCAATTACGTTTTTATTCTGTGAGCGTTTAATTCTATTTGAATTACCTTGTTCGATCACTGGATTCTGTCAATAATAATTGCAACACTTATTTTATACAGTTATACAGTTTCGCGAAAGTCACCAATAAGAGTGGACGTCTTTATTTTGATTTTTAGAAAAAAAAAAAAAAAAAAAAACAAATAAAATAATAATATAATTTGCAAACATTTTGTTTATAGTATGAGTGTTCAGCGCTCTCCTCTCCGGCAACGGCAATCGCCTGTTAATGTGTGTGTAAACAATAATTTGCAATCACCCGCGCAAACCCCCCCGATAAATGCATTATCAAATAAAACAGTTGATACACACTGCACAAGTGAAAGTAACAGTGCAAATCTTTTGCCTGCACATATTAAAAATTCATCAAATTTTGCAACAACAATAAATACAGACAAAAAAAATAATTTGTTCTATCGTGATATACTATCTCCCTCTATACCGTGGAGTGTACAATGTTCTTCTCCTGCTGTAACACCAACAGCTACAACATCAAAGCAATCAAATAACGGCACTTCTACTGAAGTGCATGACCCAGTAGTTCAAGCAACTAGTGCGATGACTAATAAAGAACCAGTTGCTGTTCAAACTGGTATTGATCGCTACATTACTGTAGTAAAGCGAAAGAGAAGTCCGCAAAATTCAAAACAAATGAATTCAACAAAAATTCAAAAACAGAACACTGTCCCTATTAGTTCGGAAAATAGATACGCTCTGCTTTCAGGTAATGAAAGTGACGAAAATATTATCTCCAAGAAAAATTTCAAACCCCCACCCATTTTCTTGAGAGAACGCAACTCAGATAAGTTGATTTCTAGAATTACAAGTCTTATAGGACCAAAGAATTTCCATGTTGTTCCTATTCGCAAAGGCCAAATTGAGGAAACAAAAGTGCAAATCTACAGCGAAACTCATTATCGCAAAGTAATAGCGGAATTTGATGCTGTAAAAAAGAATTACTACACATATCAGCTAAAAAGTAGTAAGGGCTTAATCGTTGTACTCAAAGGCGTCGAACCCAACGTTGATATTAACGAAATCAAACTTGCCCTCCAGGAAGAAGGGTTTCAAGCCAAAACAGTATTCAACATTCTCAACAAGAGCAATATACCTCAACCGTTATATCGTATTGAGCTTCAGCCTGAAACAAAACCCCTAAAAAAAGGTGAAGTACACCCCATATATAAAATTCGATATTTATTGCATCGCAAAATCACAATCGAAGAACCCCATAAGAGAACTGGACCTCCTCAGTGCAGCAACTGCCAAGAATATGGACATACTAAGACATATTGTACCCTGCCAGCTGTTTGTGTGATTTGTGGAGATCTCCATAAATCAAACATATGCCCAAAATCTAAAGGCGATGCTAGCATGAAAAAATGCAGCAATTGTGGAGGTAATCACACCGCAAATTATAGAGGTTGCCCAGTATATACAACCCTAAAGCTAAATTTCTACGCTAGCAATCAACCTCTAAAACCAGTTGAGCAAACTCAGCTAGCCAACTCAAGTAAGAGACAAAATATTGATGCAACACAATTCTTCTCTGCAATCCCAAACAAGAATCAAACCAATTCATACGCTAGCGTGTTAAAACAAAACCCACACCAACAAAGCAATGTAAATAATGAGCAGAAACACTCACTGCCCACCCAACAGTCAAGTACCCTTGAACATTTGCTTCAAACATTGATTCAGAATATGAACCAATTCATGAACTCAATGCAAACAATGATGCAAGAAATGATGAAAAATCAATCGATGTTACTCCAAACATTGCTATCCAGACCATGAGTTGTCTCAAGATATGCCACTGGAACGCCAACGGCTTAAGCCAGCACCGTTTGGAGCTAATTCAATTCCTTGAATCCAGCCAAATCGACATAATGACGATATCTGAGACCCATTTCACTGACAAAAATTGCTACCAAATACCATATTACAAACTGTACACCACAAATCATCCGCATGGTAAGGCACGCGGAGGAACTGCCATATTGATAAAAAGCAGAATAAAACATCATGTTCTCGAAGATTTCAGTAGCGTCTACTTGCAAGCAACATCTATATGTCTGGAAGAATACATCTCTAAGCTAGTAATATCTGCGATATACTGTCCCCCAAGATACAGTATTACCGAACAGCAATATAAAGAATTTTTCTCAACTCTTGGTAGCAAATTCTTGGTTGCTGGCGATTTCAACGCCAAACACACTCACTGGGGCTCCCGCTTAATAACTCCAAAAGGCAGAAGACTATGTTCAATCATCACTAACCACGACTACGATGTTATTTCAAATGGTCAACCGACATATTGGCCGACGGACAAGAGGAAAATACCCGATCTCATAGACTTTGGAGTCGCCAAAGGTTTGCAGATGGAAAATATCTCCACAGAGTGTAATTATGATCTATCATCTGACCACTCACCCACGGTAATATCTATAAAATCACCAAGCCCCCAAAGCAATTGCGTTAGAAAGAAAATAGACTGGTTAAAATTCAAGAAATATATAAATTCCCATCTTCCTCTGAGTACTGTATTAAGAAATGGACACGATGTAGACTCAGCACTCGAAAAATTCAACCAGCTGCTCTCATTAGCTCTCAGCTCAGCCACCTGCACAAAGGTATGCAAGCAATCAAACTATAGCCCATACACACCAGCCGATATTGAATTGCTAGTAAGACAAAAAAGAAGACTCCGAAGACAATGGCAAGAATTCAGATCACCGAATCTGAAAACACAGCTACAGCACTGCACTCGAAAGTTAAAGCAAGCCTTAAAAAATAAAAACAACAAAGAGTTAGAAGAGCACATAGCGAAATTAACACCTGGTGAAGCGTCAGACTACTCTTTGTGGAAATCAGCAAAAAAATCAAATCGGCCAATTCTCACTGATTCCCCCATCCGTTTGAGTGACGGTAATTGGGCTAGAAGCAACTGTGAGAAGGGTTTGGCTTTTGCAAACCACCTAAAAAGTGTGTTGACACCCAATCCACCCTCTTCACAGTCCTCATTACCAATATTAACTTCTCAACCTTGCTCAATAATGCTCAAAATTAAAAAAAAGGACATATTCAAAGCAATTTATAAAGATTTAAACCCAAAAAAATCACCTGGTCCAGATAAAATTACCGGTAAAATGATAAAAGAGCTACCTCCGGCTTCAGTAATTCATCTGATGCACATTTTCAATGCTATCCTTCGTATTAAACACTATCCCAAATGCTGGAAAACTTCAAAAATTATTATGATAGCAAAACCAGGAAAAGACCCTACAAAAGTTGCATCGTACAGACCTATCAGCCTCCTGCCTCTACTTTCTAAAGTATTCGAAAAGCTACTTGTCATGAATATAACTCCATTTATTAATCTCAACCAACTGATTCCTCAACATCAGTTTGGATTTAGAAAACAGCACGGCACAATAGAACAAGTCCACCGCATTGTAACTCTGATAAGGAACACTTTTGAAGAAAAAAAGTATTGCTCAGCTGTCTTTCTTGATATCACTCAAGCTTTCGATAAAGTATGGCACGATGGCCTTATTTACAAACTCAAACTATTACTGCCTGCAAATGTCTCCTCATTGCTTAGTAGCTACCTCACGAAAAGACAATTTCTCGTACATCACAAGGATTACACAACAAATCCATTGGATATTTACGCTGGCGTTCCTCAAGGAAACGTTTTGGGTCCCTTACTGTATCTCTTATACACTTCAGATATGCCCAACAATAACTATACATTCATATCGACCTTTGCTGATGATACGGCAATATTGTGCTCTCGCTCTAACCCCATAGAAGCTACTAAACTCCTGCAGACTCATGTCGATTCTCTCGAAATCTGGCTAGCAAAATGGCGTATAAAAGTCAATGAATCAAAGAGCGTACATGTAACCTTCACGCTAAGGCTAGATACATGTCCCCCACTTAAAATTAATGGCCAATCAGTTCCACAATGTTCCTCAACAAAGTACTTGGGTATTCACCTCGACAGAAGGCTGACATGGAAAAATCACATAGAGGCAAAGAAAACTCAGATCAAGCTTAAAATGAATCAGTTATGGTGGCTGTTACACAAAAGATCAAAGTTGAATCTTGAATACAAAGTGCTATTATATAAAGCAATCC